>MU753153.1:0-46781 GCA_026770625.1 Nicotiana glauca | reverse complement strand
GGAAACGAACTGGGCTGGGGAAGTTTGGGCTTGGGGCATGGGTATTTTGGCGTTTGGGCTATTAATTTTTTGGCCCAATTGAATGCTTCTAGACCAGCCTTTTCCATTCATTATTTCTTCTCATTTCTTTTGTTTATTTATTTTTATTTTCCTTTTGTATAATTATTTTTTCTGATTTTGTGAATCTAAAACAAAGCTTAATTTACACCTAAAAATTATTTAGAATTGAAGATAAATGCAAACACTATTTTTTTTGTAATTTTCTTTAATTTTGTTCCAAAACAAATTGATACCTAATTAATACTGAAAATCCTAAATGCGTGGTTTTTGTATTTTTATATTCGATTTAACATGCGCAAATAACATGCAAACAATTAACACAAAATTCACACAAATTGTAAAAATAAGGAAAAATTATTTGTATTTTAATTTTATGGGAATAACTCATATATAGGGTAAAAATCACGTGCTCACATTGGCATATTAGGTGCAGCGAGTGGTATAGAATTTGAAGTAAAGATCAAGGTAACAGCTCGGTGTGGACAAGGATGTCACAATCTCGGATGAGCAGGAAAGGAGTTTTGGTGTTTAAGGTAAGTTAGTATTGTCTTCAGCGTCACCTGAGATCGGTATTTTGTGAAAAAGGCTTTGCATCCTGGTTAATAATTCTTGATCGCTTTTCAGCATTAGTGCGGCCGGTGGTTTGGAAGTGAGGACCCGTTATTCATTTCAGAAGGTTGTGAGAGCGTGTCCCACAGGAAGATTGTATAAGTATGACATGTAGTCACTGGATTGATTAAAGACCTAAACCAAGTATGAGAATTATGGTAATATCATTAATTTGAGAATTTATGCCTGGAGGGCACTCTGTTTATTGGGTTATGGACTGTGGAGGTTCGCTCCGGTTATGAGGGTTGTTCTTATGTGTTATGAGAAAAGGGGAGTTATTATGGACCTTTGAAAGGTTATTAGCCTAGTTGGTGCAATTAGAAATCAGCTTGAGATCAGTGGATTGATTTAAATGTGAATAGGGGCTTATATCAGGCCAGATGTGTTCATCTTAACAATACGCTCCTTATGGAAGGGAGTCGGGGTGTTATTTCGTTGTCAGCTATTTCAATTAATGATGTATTGCATCGTGCGAGTTGTGAGATGGCTTGGTGAATTTTTTGTGTTGAGGTTCCACATAGAGATGAGGTTATATGAGCAGGATGGCTCTTGAGATTTAGATCATATATCGCACTTCAGTTGTGTTCGAGTAGCGTTATATGTCTCCCCAGGGAATGGTATTATACACTTAGCGTGTTTATGACTGATATTAAGTATTTTTTTCATAATGAGCAATTTAGCTCGATATACATCTCCTTATGTGAGTTCCATGTGTGGATCGGGTGGCACGCTACCATGGTTATGATTGCTCGGATCGGGTTGCGCGCCGCAATAATGTGATGTTCAGTACAGTTTCCCATATTGGTTTATTGTGTTCTATTTCCTATTTTCTGAAGGAAGCTCATATTAGTTGTGCGCCCGCCTCACATGTATGATTTGCGAGCGGGGTAATTGAAATTCCTTTTCAGAGTTCATTTCCCTTTTTGCATTTCATTCTAATTGGTAGCCTATTGGCACATTATGGCATCATATGAGACTTTTGGTCATGTCGGGGTGGCTTATTGCCTGAGCAGTTCATACTGGGTGAGACGAGATTGTTGGATTTAGGATCAGTGTAATCTGATTACGTGAAATATATTAATGAGCAAAGATCATTATTTGGTTCAAAATGAGGTAATATTTCTTGTCAGAAGTATAGACTCAATAATTGGTTGACTCAGCAGTCGATTATGAATTTCTGCACATCTCTTCCATTGTGGCGGCATTGTAAGAGTTAGAGTAACACATGTGTTTGTTATGAGGTGCAATGGGAGCATCGGATTTGTGGAATTTTGACTAAGTTGATCAGAAAATATTATTGTGGTCTGGTGAGTAAAGTGATGTTAGGTGTGAATTCAGCAAAGTTATGCAGCCATGTTTGGGTAGAACATGTAGTGATTGATATGGTGATCTTATGTTGGAAACCGGTCGGGCATAGAATTTCGGATGTTGGAATTGGGCTCTAAGGCTTATTTGCTTGAATAAAAGGGAATATTGATCGAGTTGATATGCTCAACTGAGTTGTGGTAGCACGGGAAGGTGTATGAGAAGTTAAACAGTGATTTCAGACTACTTCAGTGTAGTTCGCAGCACGTTTGATGACGAACGTATGTTTAAGTGGGTGAGAATGTAACGACCCGACCGGTCGTTTTGAGCTTTAACGCATTGTTCAGCAGTCTGAGGCCATGAACAACTTTATTTAAGGTATTATGACTTTTACGCATGGTCGGAATTAAGTTTCGGGAAGTTCAGAGTTGATTTGGAAAGAGAATTATCATTTCGGAAGCTTAAAGTTGAAAGAATTAACTAGGATTGAAATTTTAAGTAAATGACCTCGAAATCAGGATCTGAAGGTTCCAACATGTTTGTATGATAATTTCGGACTTGGGCGTATGCCCGGATCGGGTTTTGGATGACTTGGGAGTGTTTTAGCACATATTGTGGAAAGTAGCATTTTGAAAAAAAATTCAGAAGTTTGGTTTGAAGTGCATTTCAATGATATCGATGTCCTTTTGGGATTCCGAGTCTAGGAACAGCTCCGTATGGTGATTTTGGGGTTGGGAGCGCGATCAGAAGTGAATTCGGATAGGTCATTTTGGAGCCATTTGGTTAAAGATATAAATTTGAAGGGTTTTGAGAAGTTTGACAAGAAGTGAACTTTTTGATATTGGGGTCGAAGTCCGATTCCAAAAGTTGGAGTAGGTCCGTAATGTCGAATATGACTTGTGTGCAAAATTTGAGGTCAATCGGACGTGATTTGATAGGTTTAAGCATCGAAGGTAGAAATTGTTAGTTCTAAAGTTCATAAAGCTTGTATTTGGGATTGATTCATGATTTTAGCATTATTTGATGTGATTTGAGGCCTCGAGCAAGTCCATAATGTGTTTTGGGACTGGTTGGTGTGATTGGTCGGGGTCCCGGGGGCCTCGGGTGTGTTTCGGGTTGTATCGCGCTCTTATTTGATGTTTCAACATCGTTTCTTCGGACATAAAGGGTGCCATATTAAGAAATGAGCTCCAAATTAAGTTTTTATTGAGCCATTAGATCCGTATCGTAATTTCGGAGCCATAGCAAAAATAATCGTTGAATTTGGACATCGTATGAGAGAGTTATGCTCATTTTCGTGTTGAGAAAAATGCTGGTTGCTGTCATAACCGCAGATGCGGAAATTTTCCGCAAATGCGGAAACTGCTGGAGGCAGAGAGGTTTCTTTAAAAATCAAAGTTCGGCTCATTTTCACTTCTTTTCTTCCATGGGAGCCGATTTTGGAGCAACTTTGGAGTGCCATTTTCATCACCAAGCATGAGGTAAGTGATTTCTACTAGTTTTGAGTATGCACAAGGTTTATATATGGATTTAGACTTGGAAAATTGTAGAAAACTTGAGGTTTGAGGGAAAACTTAGAAAACTAGTATTCTTGGATTTTGACCACGATTTTGGGTATGGAATTTAGAGAAAATCATATATTTGAGTTCGTGAGGCTATAGGTAAACTTTATCTTCGAAAAATTTCAGATTCCGGGCACGTGGGCCCGAGGATATTTTTGTCAACTTTTCGATCGGGGTTGGGAATTGCTATAAATTTGATTATAATGAGTAATTGAGCATATATTAATGAATTTGTATAATCATTGGCTAGTTTTGGAGCGTTGTGTGTCGATTTAAGTCTCTATAGGAGCGTGGAATGCCGGTTATGGATCTTCGGAGCGAGGTGAGTCTCCTTTCTAACCTTGTAAGAGGGAATTGTCCCCATAGGCGAATTAATTGGTTATGTGCTCCTATTTGTGGGGGATACGTACGCACGAGGCGACGAGAGTCCGTGCGTAGCTACTATTATGCTATTGTCCGGGTAGTATAGGACCCAAAAGCATGCTATACTTGGATTAATTGTAAACCTATTGGCATCTCGAATTGCTTAAACCATATATAATTAATAAATAAAGTTAAAAAAGGATTAAACTTCTTTTCTTAAATTGCTAAAATAGAAAGTGGCTTTTATTTGAATAAATATTCCCTGATAAGTTCTTAATTTGCTATTTGATCATGTATTTCTATGTGTACCTGCGTTGCATGCATGATTCCGAGCAGGGTGATTGTTTAATTTATGTTGACCGTGTCTCATGGATAGTTCGCGAGCAAGGTAATAGATGCATCTATGGTTCGCGCCGTTCGACCCTCGGCAATGCACAATTTATTTTCTGTTGGAGCGGGCCGTACGCCTCGATATGATTTTCGCATGCTTGTATTGCTTGCCTTGAAACTTATTAAAGTTGTTATAGCCTCTTTTCGGCTTGAGAATAATTGTATAAATGATAAAAAGGAATTTGGAAATTTCCTATAAAGGAAAAATTGTTCATTTGCTTCAACCTATCGAATTATATCATGTTTATAAAAATCCGCGATTTAACATATTATTGATATATCATTATTGGACCACTAGTAAGTGTCGAAGTTGACCATCTCGTCTCTACTTCTTCGAGATTAGACGGGATACTCATTGAGTACACGTTGTTTTCGTACTCATACTACACTTCTGTGAATTTTGTTGCACAGGCATATGCATCTCTAGTGGCCTACTGGGCGTAGCAGCACGGATGACACGAAGACTTAGGTGAGCTGCACTTCTTGAGGTGATCCGTAGCCAGCTGAGTCGCTTTCTATTTTCTCTATTTATTTCTGTCCAATATTGTATTCCGGACGATTTTTGTATTACATTATTTCTTAGAAATTTCTCATGCACTCGTGACTCCGGGTTCTGGGAGGATTTTTGGATTATTAAATGTTATGTTTTGTTAAAGACTTCGCGGTTATTTCTATAAATTTTATTATTCGTTATTTAATATATAAAGAAAAATGATTTTAGACAATACAAAAAATTGGAAGTTAATTAAGTATTTTGGTTGGCTTGCCCGACAGCGGTGTCCGGTGCCACCACGACCCTCGGTGGATTTTGGGTCGTGAAAATATGGTATCAGAGCACTAGGTTTCTAGGGTCTCACGTGTCATGAGCAAGTCTAGTAGAGTCTCGCAGATCAGTACAGAGACGTGTGTACTTATCCTCGGGAGGCTGCAGGACTGTTAGGAGTACTTCCCTTCTTGATTCCTCATGGTGCGAATTGATTCCATTGAGGCTTTTGCCTTTGTTTCTTCTTACTCAATCTTATGCGACGCAAAGCACTTGCTATTCATCGAGGATTGAAGAATTGTAATGGTATTACGAATATGATGCGGGATGTTTCTCCCCGTATAGTCGTATGAGCTATTATTGTCGCCTTGTGGAAGGATATTTTATTATTTCAGCCCAGTAACGGTACTTTTGAGGGCTCTGAGGCTAGGCTCAAGTTGCCATGATGCTTATGAATGATTGTTTCGCAGTAGTGATATGATGGTAGGATGTTGCCCATGTGTCGGGGCGGTAACTGACTTGAAAGGAGGTTTACTCAGTGCATAATCTAGAGATTCAGTATTTTATTTCCGGTAGGGGAACGACAATCGGGCTAAAAATGTGTGGATTTGGGATGGTAGAGTAATGAGACTTGGTACATGCGAGAGTGGTGAAGCTTTCTTCTATGAGGGGATATCGTTGTCCTAATTGAATGTACTAAGTTCGCTGGTGTTGCGATCTTCTACAATTCACCTTTAGAGCAAGCTATTATGAAATAGTATCAAAAATACGACTGTTAGATATCGCAGGGCGCGGTAGTTCAGGGTCGAATCAGTGTTTCTAATGTCGATGGTATGAGAAGGATGATTTTTCGAAAGGTGTAAAGTTAGCAGCAATTGTGGGTTCAAGTTCTACGAAGATAGATTTTAATTAAGGCAACAACTGAGTAGCAAAGGATGAGGAAAGATGTGTGAAAAGTGTTAGACGGTGGCTAAAATTCCTAGAAGGCCAGATGTATGAAGCAAAGGTCAAGTAGTTGATTAAAGAAGTGAGTTTACCCAAAGTGGGAGAGTGGCGGATGTTGCATATGGGCTTGGTGGTAGGATGATTACGCACCTTAAGGAGAGTTTGGAATGATTTGGGATTTTAGTGGCTGGCGATTGAAGTCTATGGGTTTAATTGGACGTATGGGCTAATATGTGGCAAAGAGATCGGTCGTGCGAATATGGTTGATGATTCTGAGTATAAATAAAAAGGGGTTTTATAGAAAGAATCCAAAAATTTAGGCGGTTGATTGCGCAAGGTTATGTCAATAAGAGATAAGGAATCCGGTGTTGTGTAATAGTGGCTTCAATATAAGTGGGAGAGTCTCACCGCCTGTGATTGGGTTGCATGGTTAACCACTTGCGAGATTTTCTGGTTGTTAGCATATTTCTGGGTTATTTCGGCTACAGGAAAAGAACATAAGTGGTAATTTAAGCAACGGAATTATTAAAGGGTGCTATGGTTGGCCTTATTAGGCTCATGTTCAGACTTGGGGGAGGATTTAGGATTGTGCTTTGTAAAGATGCGGGCTCCAAGGGAAGTGATTCTTCCAGGTTCTTCACCAATAAGGTATTCATATGGTAGAAAATTCATGGAGTTTATTATATTCGGGGCCAAGTCAGAGTGGGTGGCTCTTAAGAACGGTCCTAGTGAATTCAAAGGATAAGGTGTGATGCCTAACGATTTTGAGCCTATAGTTACGGTTAAGAATCAATCTTGATTGCACCCTATGAGAAAGGGCACAAAATGTCTATGATGTTTTGACTTGTGATGTAGCAATTGGGAGGTACAAAATAGTTCGTAGGATTTGAGATAGCATGGTCTCATGATTCAGGGTCACTCGGGATGAGTGCGGATGGAGTGCATTAAGTGTTGAATGGAGTTATCATTGTTTCTATGGCAATTAAGGATAAATTGGAAGAAGAGGGATTGTTATACATAGTCGGTATGGCGTATTGCTGGTAGTAAGCAGTTCTTTTAGCGTGATCGAGTTATGCATGTGAATTGTGATGGTGCATGCGAGGTTTGTCGGCCGGCGTAGTTGGTGGTATTCAGAAAGTATTCTGCTGTTGTGACCTAATACGTGGAGGTGTTCCCCAGAAGGGCTATGGTGGCTTAAACCACTACTTAGAGATTTTCATGTTCTACGGTTATGAGAATTCACCTATGTGTTGCTATGGTTCTCCTGAATTGAGTTAAGTGAAAAGCTTTTATATGATGAAGTGTTAGCTCGATAGTGGTTCCGAATCTATGATGAAAAGCGTGTTCTATCGTATATTGGCATATTAGGTGCAGTGAGTGGTATAGAATTTGAAGTGAAGATCAAGGTAACAGCTCAGTGTGGACAAGGATGTCAGAATCTTGGATGAGCAGGAAAAGAGTTTCTGTGTTTAAGGTAAGTTAGTATTGTCTTCAGCGTCACCTGAGATCGGTATTTTGTGAAAAAGGCTTTGCATCCTTGTTAATGATTCTTGATCTCTTTTCAATGTTAGTGTGGTTGGTGGTTTGGATGTGCGGACCCGTTATTCATTTCATAAGGTTGTGGGAGCGTGTCCCACAGGAAGATTATATAAGTGTGACATGTAGTCACTTGATTGATTAAAGATTTAAACCAAGTATGAGGATTGTGGTAATATCATTAATTTGAGAATTTATGCATGGAGGGCACTATGTTTATTGGGTTATGGACTGTGGAGGTTCGCTCCGGTTATGAGGGTTGTTCTTATGTGTTATGAGAAAAGGGGAGTTATTATTGACCTTTGAAAGGTTATTAGCCTAGTTGGTGCAATTAGAAATCGGCTTGAGATTAGTGGGTTGATTTAAATATGAACATAGGCTTATATCTGGCCAGATGTGTTCATCTCAGCAATACGCTCCTCATGGAAGGGAGTCAGGGTGTTATTTCATTGTCAGCTATTTCATGTGATGATGTATTACATTGTGCGAGTTGTGAGACGGCTTGGTGAACTTTTATGTGTTGAGGTTCCGCATAGAGATGAGGTTATATGAACAAGATGGCTCTTGAGATTCAGATCATATATCACACTTCAGTTGTGCTCGAGTAGCGTTATATGTCTCCCCAGGGAATGGTATTATACACTTAGCGTGTTTATGACTGATATTCCATATTTTGTTGTAATGAGCAATTTAGCTCGATGTACATCTCCTTATATGAGTTCCATGTGTGGATCGGGTGGCACGCCGACATGGTTATGATTGCTCGGATCGAGTTGCGCGTCGCAATAGTGTGATGTTTAGTACAGTTCCCCATATCAGTTTATTGTGTTCTATTTCCTATTTTCTGAAGGAAGCTCATATTAGCTGTGCACCCGTGCAACATGTATGATTCAATTGCGGGGTAATTGAAATTCCTTTTCAGATTTCATTTTCCTTTTTGTATCGTATTCTAATTGGTAGCTTATTGGCTCATTGTGGCATCATATGAGACTTTTGGTTATGTCGGGGTGGCTTATTGCCTGAGCAGTTCGTACTGGGTGAGACGAGATTTTTGGATTTAGGATTAGTGCAATCTGATTACATGAAATATATTAAGGAGCAAAGATCATTATTTGGTTCAGAATAAGGTAATGTTTCTTGTCAGAAGTATTGACTCTATCATTGGTTGACTCGGTTGTCGGTTATGAATTTCTGCACATCTCTTCCGTTGTGGCGGCATTGTAAGAGTTAGAGTAAGACCTGTGTATGTCATGGGGTGCAATGAGAGCATCAAATTCGTGGAATTTTGACTAAGTTGATCAGAAAATGTTATTGTGGTCCGGTGAGTAAAGTGATGCTAGGTGTGAATTCAGCAAAATTATGCAGCCATGTTTAGGTACAGTGTGTAGTGATTGATATGGTGATCTTATGTTGGAAACATGTCGGGCATCGAATTCTGGAGGTTGGAATTGGGCTCTAAGGCTTATTTGCTTGAATAAAAGGGAATATCTTTAGAATTGATCGAGCTGATATGCTCAACTGAGTTGTGGTAGTATGAGAAGGTGCATGAGAAGTTAAACATTGATTTCAGACTACATCAGTGTAGTTCTCAGCACGTTCGAGGATGAACGTATGTTTAAGTGGGAGAGAATGAAATAACCCGACCGGTCATTTTGAGCTCTAGCGCATTGTTCAGCAGTCTGAGGCCATGAACATCTTCATTTCAGGTATTATGACTTTTACGCCTGGTCGGAATTAAGTTTCGGGAAGTTCAAAGTTGAATTGGAAAGAGAATTATTATTTCGGAAGCTTAAAGTTGAAAGAATTAACTAGGATTGGAATTTTGAGTAAATGTCCTCAGAATCGGGATCTGAAGGTTCCAGCAGGTTCGTATGATGATTTCGGATTTGGGCGTATGTCCGGATCGGGTTTTGGATGACCCGGGAGCATTTTGGAGCCTATTGTGGAAAGTAGCATTTTGAAAGAAATTTCATAAGTTTGGGTTGAAGTGCATTTCAGTGATATCAATGTTTGTTTGGGATTCCGAGTTTAGGAGCAGCTTCGTATGGTGATTTTGCAGTTGGGAGCGCGATCGGAAGTGAATTTAGAGGTCCGTAGGTCATTTTGGAGCCATTTGGCTAAAGATAGAAATTTGAAGGTTTTTGAAAAGTTTGACCGAAAGTGAACTTTTTGATATCGGGGTCGGAATCCGATTCCAAAAGTTGGAGTAGGTCCGTAATGTCGAATATGACTTGTGTGCACAATTTGAGGTCAATCGGACGTGATTTGCTAGGTTTAAGCATCGAAAATAGAAGTTGGAAGTTCTAAAGTTCATAAAGCTTGGATTATGGATTGATTCATGATTTTAGCTTTATTTCATGTGATTTTAGGCCTCGAGCAAGTCCGTAATGTGTTTTGGGACTGGTTGGTGTGATTGGTTGGGGTCCCGAGGGCCTCGGGTGTGTTTCGGGTTGTATCGCGCTCTTATTTGATGTTTCAACGTTGTTTCTTTGGACATAAAGGGGTTGCATATTAAGCAAATGAGTTGCAAATTAAGTTTTTATTGTGCCATCAGATCCGTATCGTAATTTCGGAGCCATAACAAAAATAATCGTTGAATTTGGACATCGTATAAGGGAGTTATGCTCATTTCCATGTCGAGAAAAGTGTTGGTTGCTGTCATAACCGCAGATGCGGTCAAATTTCCGCAGATGCGGAAACTGCTGGAGGCAGAGAGGTTTCTTTAAAAATCAAAGTTTGGCTCATTTTCACTTCATTTCTTCCATGGGAGCCGATTTTTGAGCAACTTTGGAGTGCCATTTTCATCACCAAGCATGAGGTAAGTGATTTCTACTAATTTTGAGTATGTACATGGTTTATATATGGATTTAGACTTGGAAAATTGTAGAAAACTTGAGGTTTGAGGGAAAACCTAGAAAACTAGTATCCTTGGATTTTGACCACGATTTTGGGTATGGAATTTAGAGAAAATCATAAATTTGAGTTTGTGAGGCTATAGGTAAACTTTATCTTCGAAAAATTTCGGATTCAGGGCACGTGGGCCCGAGGGTGTATTTGTCAACTTTTCGATCGGGGTTGGGAATTGCTATAAATTGGATTGTAATGAGTAATTGAGCATATATTAATGGATTTGTATAATCATTGGCTAGTTTTGGAGCGTTGTGTGTCGATTTAAGTCTTCGGAGGAGCGTAGAATGCCGGTTATGGATCTTCGGAGCGAGGTGAGTCTCCTTTCTAACCTTGTAAGAGGAAATTATCCCCATAGGTAACTTAATTGGTTATGTGCTCCTATTTGTGGGGACTACGTACGCACGAGGTGACGAGAGTCTGTGCGTAGCTACTATTATGCTACTGTCCGGGTAGTATAGGACCCAAAAATATGCTATACTTGGATTAGTTGTAAACCTATTGACAGCTCGAATTGCTTAAACCACATAGAATTAATAAATAAATTTAAAAAAGGATTAAACTTCTTTTCTTAAATTTGTTTAAAGAGAAAGTGGATTTTATTTGAATAAATATTCCTTGATAAATTCTTAATTTGCTATTTGAGCATGTATTTCTATGTGTACCTGCGTCGCATGCATGATTCGCAAGCAGGGTGATTGTTTAATTTATGTTGAATGTGTCGCATGGATAGTCCGCGAGCGGGGTAATAGATACATCTATGGTTCGCGTCGTTCGACCCTCGGCAGTGCACATTTTATTTTCTATTGGAGCGGGCCGTACGCCTAGGCATGATTTGCGCGTGCTTGTATTGCTTGCCTTGAAACTTATTAAAGTTGTTATAGCCTATTTCCGGCTTGAGAATAATTGTATAATGATAAAAAGGAATTTGAAAATTTCCTATAAAGGAAAAATTGTTCATTTGCTTCAACCTATCGAATTATATCATGTTTATAAAAATTTGCAATTTAACATATTATTGATATATCATTATTGGACCACTAGTAAGTATCGAAGTCGACCATCTCATCTCTACTTCTTCGAGATTAGACGGGATACTCATTGAGTACACGTTATTTTCGTGCTCATACTATACTTCTGTGTATTTTGTTGCACATGCATTTTCATCTCTTGTGTCCTACTGGGCGTAGCAGTACGAATGACATGGAAACTTAGGTGAGTTGCACTTCTCGAGGCAATCCGCGGCCAGCAGAGTCTCTTTCAGTTTTCTGTATTTATTTATGTCCAATATTTTATTCTGGAAGATTGCTGTATTACATTTCTTCTTAGAAATTGCTCATGCACTCATGACTCTGGGTTCTGGGAGGATTTTTGGATTATTAAATGTTATGTTTTGTTAAAGACTTCACGGTTATTTCTGTAAATTTTATTATTCGTTATTTAATGTATAAAGAAAAATAATTTTAGACAATACAAAAAATTGGAAGTTAATTAAGTATTTTGATTGGCTTGCCTGACAGCGGTGTCCAGTGCCACCCCGACCCTCGGTGGATTTTGGATCTAAACCCCTAAATATGATTAACATTTAGCATTTTTAAAAATTTACAATTTTGATTATTTTTTATTTATGACATAAGCATATTTAAAAAATATGCTATTTAGGTTGTTTTCAAAAAGTTTATTCTCATAAATATGAGGTACACGCTTAGCGAAATATAGTTAGTGTTTTTTACTCCTTTAGAGTAAAGTTCACACCGGGCATAATAGATATTTTGTTATTTTTCTAATATTTGAGAATAATTATTTTTATTAGAATAACTACCCAGTAAAATCCCACCAGGTGGGGTCTGGGGAGGGTAATGTGTACGCATACCTTACCCCTATCCGATAGGACAGAGAGGCTGTTTTCGATAGACCCGCGGCTCAGAAAAACGAACAAAAAGAAAAAAAGAAAAAAAGAAAAGACAACTCATTAGTAACTCTAGTAGAAATCGTAATAGTAACGGAAGCATAACAACCAAAAGATGAAAGACATGCAATAACAGTAACCAGTATCTAAGGCCCAAGTCTAAGATAAACAGCAAGTATAGAATGTATTCAGCATAAACTGCAAGCTATCTAAGATTAACCATAATCCAACCCCGCCTCACACCCCGGAATGAAGTAAGGTAAGTTCTACTACCCCCTAACCTACAACCCTAATGCTTAACCTCCAGACCTTTCTATCAAGGGCCATGTCCTCGGAAATCCGCAGTCGTACCATGTCCTGCCTGATCACATCCCCCCAATACCTCTTAGGCCTCCCTCTACCTCTTCTCGTACCCACCACGGCCAACCACTCATACCTCCTTACCGGCGCATCAAGGCTTCTCCTCTGAACGTGACCGAACCATCTGAGCCTTACTTCCCGCATCTTGTCATCCACAGGGGTCACACCCACCTTCTTCCGAATATCTTCATTTCTAATCTTGTCTATCCTAGTGTGCCCGTACATCCACCTCAACATCCCCATTTCTGTTACCTTTATCCTCTGGATATGAGAGTTCTTATCCGGCCAACACTCTGCCCCAAACAACATGGCCGGTCTCACCACAACTCTATAGAACTTACCTTTGAGTGGCGGAGGCACTTTCTTGTCACACAGAACTCCAGATGCAAGCCTCCATTTTATCCAGCCCGCCCCTATACGGTGAGTGAAGTCCTCGTCAATCTCTCCGTCCCCCTGAATCATCGACCCAAGGTACTTGAAGCTATCTCTCTTCGGGATGACCTGTGGTCCAAGTCTCACGTCCCTGACTACGTCCCTCGACTTAGCGCTAAACTTGAACTCCAGGTACTCTGTCTTAGACCTGCTCAATTTGAAATCCTTAGACTCGACGGTCTGTCTCCAAACCTCCAATCTCTCTTTAACACTGACCCTCGTCTCATCAATTAGAACTATGTCATCAGCAAAGAACATACACCATGGAACATCCCCTTGAATATGGTGTGTCAATGCATCCATCACCAAGGCGAATAGGGACGGGCTAAGCGCAGAGCCTTGGTGTAATCCCATAACAATCGAAAAATGCTCCGAGTCACCTCTCACAGTCCTAACCTTAGTCTTAGCTCCATCATACATGTCTTTGATTGCTCTTATGTAGTCTACCGGTACGCCCTTCGCCTCAAGACATCTCTAGAGCACCTTCCTAGGAACCTTGTCGTACGCTTTCTCCAAGTCAATAAACACCATGTGCAGATCCTTCTTCTTTTCTCTATACTATTCCACCAACCTCCTAATAAGGTGGATAGCTTCCGTAGTGGAGCGACCCGGCATAAACTCAAACTGGTTGTCAGAAACAGACGTCGTCTTCCTCACCGTCACCTCCACCACCCTCTCCTAGACTTTCATGGTATGGCTAAGTAACTTGATACCCCTATAATTGTTACAACACTGGATATTACCTTTGTTCTTGTACAACGGTACCACTGTACTCGACCTCCACTCATCTCGCATCCTCTTCATCCTAAAAATTACATTGCACAACCCGGTCAGCCATTCCAATCCTGCTCTATCCACACATTTCTAAAACTCCACCGGAATTTCATCTGGCCTGGTTGCTCTACCCCTACTCATCTTACGCAAAGCCCCCACGACCTCCTCCACCTTAATGCGCCTGTAATACCTAAAAGAATAATTATTTTTATATTTTTCTATTTTTTTTGCATATTATATCTTTTCTTACTTGAATTAGAAAAATAGCAACAATTTTAACCGACTAAACTTTTCTTAATATTTATGTGAGTCGACAAAGATCATAGAGTTATTCTATTAGTATTTCATTCCAATTCAAATATGTCTTTAATCTACCACCTTAAGAAAAATAGTCCTAATTCAATTTGAGGGAATAGCATTTGTGGTGGAAAAATAAAAAATAATGCAAATTCGATTATAATATAGTAATAAGCATTAATTGCAAAAGCCTATAAAACTCTTGAATAAATTCATACATACAATTTCATATATGAAAATTTTTTTAAAAAAAGGAAGAAGAAAGAGTAGATTAATTAAAATGTAGTGGTTGAATTTACTTTTTGTGATAGTAATTAATTTTTTTAAGGCGAAATGACTTCCTGACTACTTAAAATTGTCGGATTTTTTAAAGCCGATACATAAAATTATAATTTTCCCATTTGAACACTCGAACTCGTTTTTCCCATAACTAATAAACATATTTGACCATTGACCATGCACATGTGGCGTCAGTTGGTCCTAATCAGCAGCCCGCGTGAGGAATACAACGCACATGAGCGTGAAAACCCCCTTCCCAACAGTACAAAATACCCCCTTCCTCCATTTTTAAACATCTGAAGCTCCACTTTTATTTTTTTTTCATTTTTCGAGCTCCCAAACCAATATCTCAATGAAACAATCGGATACAAGATCGCCTGATGAGGACCATGAAATGTTGAGAGCAAAATAGATATTATATAGGAAAGGAGGAAGAGAATGTTTATTCTTCAAAGTTGGAAAGTTACTTTATAGAGCAAGTCGGGGAGTAAATGGTTGATGAAGAAGTAAGAGTGAAAGACCCAAGACTCAGTAGACTTTTTGCAGTCTAAGAGTGAAAGACCCAAGACTCAGTAGACTTTTTGCAGTCTCTGTTCTCATATTAAATTTTGTCTCTTTCTCTCTCTAGATTTCCAAGCCGTTGACTTGCTTACCAGTCCCCTTCTCATTTTCGTTCCGGACTTATTTCCATCAGCTTTCCTTTTAAGCAATCTCATTTGTTAAAGTTTGCGACTTTCACATTTGTTCATCTACTTTGTTTTGAGCTAATTCTAGGTCATGGTGATTTGCTAATTTAGCTTGGTTTGATCAGAACTGGTAGTTGGTTACAAAAAAGAAAGAAAAAAAGAGCAGAGATTGACTGGTGGATACGGTTAAAAGGTAAGCAATATCAGAAATTTCTAAAGATTTTCCTTTTTAGCTACCTCCAAAAAAACCCTAATAAGAAGTAATTAATCATGCCGGCCGACCCAGATAACTCATCCGCCATGAACGATTCAACAGGTTCAGGTGAAGTAAGTGTTTCTTCTTCGTGGGAGTAAATGGTCAAAGAGAAGGAGTTGCTGCTTGACTTTTCGCGCCATTACGTGTAAGACATCCATTGATCATTTGCTGACTGGATGGATACGTATGTGTATGTGTAATACACGCGCACATGGTCAATGGTCAGATGTGTTTATTAGTTATGGAAAAAACGAGTTCGAGTGTTCAAATGAGAAATTTATAAGTTTATGTATCCGCTTTAAAAAACCTGACAAGTTTAAGTGGCCAGGAAACCATTTCACCTTTTTTTAATCTATTGGAAATAGTTCCTAATTTCTTATATATTAAAGATTCTTATGACAAGAGGGGTTGCTCTAATGGTAAGTAACCTCCACTTCCAACCAAGAGGTTGTGAGTTCGAGTCTCCCCAAGAGCAAGGTCAGAAGTTCTTGGAAGGAGGGATGCTGAGGGTCTATTTGGAAACAACCTCTCTACTCCAGAACAAAAGGTTGTTGTTGTTGTTGTAAAGAAATAGAACAAATTGCATTTTGCTCGAGAGCAAAAAGAAGACGTTTTCTGTCAATTGAATGAGATGGTTAAGAACTTATATAGGACAAAGTTTTATTTTCCTTGACCTAGTTATATAGGATCAATAGTTATCACTTTTAGAAACTTACAATTTTGAACTTTAACTATTATTTTATAATTTTTGAAATATCACTTATTGAGATAGGGTAACATGCGCAATGCGTGTACTATAAGACTACAAACATCACGAAGATCCTGTTGTATTCGACAGAGTTTACTTCCAGTACTTAAACAGGAACTAGGGTATACTTTTCTCGGATCAAGTGTTGACGGGGAATACCACCACTGCTGCTATTGTTACAACCTACAGCAATAATGGTGCTGTTTTCCTTGGAGATTTTGCTGCTGCTAGGATCAAGATGGGAAACTTGCCTCCCTCACAGGGCGTTCAATTGGAAATTCGTGATGTTTGTAGCAGGGTCAATCCCAGCTCTGAGTCTTCTATGTGAAAGGAAAAAAATTCATGAACTCATTATTAGTTGGTTGATGTTTTCTTAAAATAAAAGAATCAATGGTTCCAGAATGTGGTTCTAGTAATTTGTTTTATAATATGTTGTAATATTTGGATAAAAAAAGAAAAAAGAAATATCGTTCGCCTTTTTTAATCTTTAAAAATAGAGTACACACTAGATAAAATTGCCATTTAACTATTTTCCTTATATTTAGGATTTCAAAATCACCAAAATTTTCTATATTACCTTTTTCCTTATTTAAACTACTATATAATTCCATATTTGTAAAAAAAAAAATACTATTAAAATCAAAGTAGAAACTAGCGTGTACTTTGAACTCCTATAAGGTTTAGGAGTGTCGTCCTTGTATAGAATTATTGTTGGGTTAATTCTTTACAATTTTACTATTTTAGTAAAATAAAAGAAAATTAATTGTAAGAGAATAAGTAGAAAGCAAATAAAAGTCTTGTGCAATTAGAACTCCTTACAATTTTTTTTCTTAATTTTAAGATGTTACTCTTGTAGTGTGAATGCTTCAAAGTTTATCATTATCCACTTTACAACAAATAACTTAAAATAATTAAAGGGTACAATACACATGCATTAAAATTTACCAACAAAATAGATTTAATTTTAAATAAAAAAGTATTGAAGTTTCCTATATATCGTAAATCAAGACTTATAAACCTAATAAGAAAATAGCTATAAATAAGTTTAAAAAATATAGGAATATAATTTTTAAAATAATTATAATTATATTATATTAATAATAAACTATAAGATATTTTAAATTTTTTGTTAAATTTATACATGTTAAAGCACAAATCCAATTAGATAATTGAGGCATATATAAGATAGAAATTAATAGTAATAAATTGCACGTATTTTTTTATAAGAAATTTAAGGATGAAATAGTAGAAAATAATATATATTATAAATAAGTCATCATTTTTATGTTTTTATTTATTGGCATTTAGTCCTACTAATGATAGCTTCACTATATTTTTTTATATTAAACTATTTATCATAAATATTTACTCAACCGTAATTATTTTATAGACTTTGTGAATTCAAGTTCATAACTATTGAAGTGTCGCGAACCTAAACCCGGATCCGGTCCTGATGGCACTTCTCGTGAAGACAAAGCCAGCCGACGCTTTCCATTTAAACTTTAAGCAATTAAACAATAATAATCGAGTCTAAAACATGATAAATAATCCAAAGGTGAACAGTGACAATACAGAACAATATGCATAACACAACCCAACGCAGCCTGATACCGGGGTGTCATTAATCATGAGCATTTAAAATCCGGAATAATCAAGAAAATTCTACAGAGTTCAATACAAAACTAAACAAGGAGAAATAAGATAAGGAAGAAGCTCTGGGCTGCGAACGCCGGCAGCTACCTAGAGAATCTTCGGATCCACCTAAGTTGGAAAGATCAACAATCGGGAGCGGGATCAGATGCGCCTGAATCTGCACACATGATGTAGTGAGTAATGTGAGTACTCCAACTTAGTGAGTAATAATCATAAATAAACGACTGGGAGATATGAAAACACATAAGGCACATTACAAGCTATAATTAAGCAGTAAAACCAATAAAGATATGTAAAATCATTTAAGTTCAGTTTGAAACCTTAGGAAAAACCTTTTCAACAATTAAACAGGTAATCGATAGTCGAATAAGAAAGATAAACACATAAAGGTTCGCCCCTCGGCTGCAATTTCAACCAATCCGTCCCTCGGGCAATATCTCAGAACAATACCAGCCCGTCGGGCTACATCTCACATCACAATGGGTACCCGCGCTCACTGGGGGTATGTAAACTCCTGGAGGAGCCCCTTACGACCCAAGCGCAATATCAAGCCATCTCATGGCATCATCACTAGGCCCTCGGCCTCATATCAACAAGTCACCCCGTGACGTACATATCTCAGGCCCTCGGCCTCATAATCATAATCAAATATTTCCTCACAACATAGACTCTCGGCCTTACTTAGTCAAAATCCTCACAAGCCACTCGGGCAATAGTAAAACAAGATTGTCACCTCAATATTATTTAAAAGACCATTTAAGTGTTAAAAATAGAGTAAACATGGTTGAGTATGAAAATAATGGAATATAACATGGCTGAGCTCAGGCATAAAGTCAAAACAGTGAGAAAATATCAAGAAAAATCCTCGAAGGGTTCAAGTAGTTGGCACCAGGCCCCAAATATGGCATGCAGCCCAAATCATGATGATAGCAAATAGATTTTAGTCAAATATGCAGTAAAATAGTCACTCGGGATGGACTAATCCATAATCCCCAACAGTGCACGACCCCACGCTCGTCATCAAGCGTGTGCGTCACCTCAATATAGCACGACAATGTACAATCCGGGGTTTCATACCCTCAGGACATCATTTACAGTCATTACTCACCTTAATCCGGTCAAATCTCTAGCGCGCGACGCTTTTGCCTCTCTAATCGGCCTCCACTCGCGTCAAATCTATCCAAAATCAGAATCACGGCGTCAAAATATGCTATAGAAACGAAGCCCAAGCGAAAATAATCAATTTACAACATTAATCCCGAAATTACCAAAACCCAACCCTCGGGTCCACATCTCGAAATTCGATAAAATTAACATCAATAGATTCCTTATCTTTCCACGAGTTCACACATATAAAAAGCTCTGAAATCCGACCACCAAGGGTCCCTCAAATCCCCAATCAAAGGTCTAAGTTTCTAAGCCCTCGTTTCCCCGAATTTAACCATGAAATCCCATTAATTATAGCTCTACTCCGTGAAATACTACTATAGAAACGAGTTTTAGGTCCAAAATCCTCACGTCAATGAAGCTCCCTATTCCTCCTCAAAATCGACCAAAAATCCCCAAAACTGACTTAGAAATGGCGAAATAGCTCAAAAATCGCGAAAGACACAATTTATACCTTCTGGCCTAGGGATTTCGCATCTGCGGCCCAATTTCCGCTTTTGCGGTACCGCATTTGCGGCAATGAACCTCTTCTGCGGTTCTCCACTTAACCAGCCAAAAATCGCATCTTCGATGAATATTCTGCACCTGTGCCTTTGCAGGTGCAGTCCCACAACCGAATCTGCGGTTCCTGCCTTCCCAGGCATTTTCCACTTATGCGACCTCCCTTCTTGTATTTGCGGCATCGCACCTGCGGTCCCCAATCCGCAGGTGCAAAAGTACCAGAAGCAGCAAAAATTTGCAACTCACCAAAAACTCCAACTTCTCCGTCAACCATCCGAAATTACCTCGAGTCCCTCTGGACCTCAACCAAAAGCACCAACATATCCCAAAACCTTATTCAAACTTATACCCATCTTCGAAACACCTCAAACAATATCAAATCAACCAAAACACATTGAATTCAATCCTACGTTTCCAAAATCTTCCAAATTCCGCTTTTGATAAAAAACCAAACCAAACCTCATTCGAATGATATGAAATTTTGCACACACATCCCAAATGCCACAACGAAACTACAACAACTCTTGGAATTCCATTCTGACCCCTATATCAAAATCTCTCTTACCCACCGGAAATCGCCAAAATGTCAACTTCGCCAATTCAAGCCTAAATCTACTCCGAACCTCCACAACTCATTCGATCACGCTCCTAAGTTCCATATCACCTCCCAAAGCTATCCAAACCATCAAAACTCACATCCGAGCCCTCTAACATATAAGTCAACATCCGGTTTACTTTTCCAACTTAAGCTTCCTAAAAAGAGACTAAGTGTCTCAAACATTACCGAATCCTTTTCTAACCCGAGCCAACCAACCCGATCATATATAGAACCGATAAACAAAGCAATAAGAAGAAGAAATGGGGAAAACGGAGTGCTAACTCATGAGAAGACTGGCCAGGTCATCACATCCTCCCTAACTTAAACTAATGTTCGCCCTCGAATGAGTCAAGAAATATACCTGAAGCCTCAAACAGGTGAGCATATCTACTCCGCATCTCCTGCTTGGTCTCCCAGGTAGTCTCCTCCACGGGCCGACCTCTTCACTGCACTTTCACTGGAGTTATATCATTTGACCTCAACTTTCAAACCTGACGACCTAAAATAGCTACTAGCTCCACATCATAAGTCAAATCACCATCCAACTAAACCGTGCTAAAATCCAAAACGTGAGACGGATCCCCAATATACTTCCGAAGCATAGAAATATGAAATACCGGATGCACACTCGATAAGCTGGATGGCAAATCAAGCTTATAAGCCACCTCCTCAATGCTCTGAAGCACCTCAAAAGGCCTAATGAACCAAGGACTCAATTTACCCATCTTCCCAAACCTCATAACACCCTTCATGGGTGAAACCTTCAAGAAAACCTTCTCACCAGCCATGTAGGACATATATCGAACATTTTTCTCAGCATAACTCTTTTGCCTCAACTGCGCGGTATGAATCCTCTCCTGAATCACCTCCACTTTTTCTAAATCATCCTACACCAAGTCTGTCCCTAATAGCCTAGCCTCACCCGACTCAAACCAACAAACCAGAGATCTACACCCCCGCCTCATATGGAGCCATATAAATACTCGACTGGAGTAATTGTTATAAGCAAATTCTGCAAGCGGTAGAAACTGATCCCATGACCCTCCGAAATCAATAACAGAAGCACTCAACATGTCCTCCAATATCTAAATAGTGCGCTCAGACTGCCCGTCCGTCTGAGGGTGAAAAACTGTGCTCAACTCAAGTTGAGTACCCAACTCTCGCTGCACAAACCTCCAAAACTGCAAAGTGAACTGAGTGCCCTTATATGAAATGATGGAAATTGGGACACCGTGCAGATGAACAATCTCCCGGATATAGATCTCTACCAACCGCTTTGAAGAATAAGTAGTACACACGGGAATGAAATGCATGGACTTGGTCAACCGATCCACGATCACCCAAATAGCATCGAACTTCTTCAAAGTCTGCGGGAGTATAACTACAAATTCCATAGTGATCCGCTCCCACTTCCACTGTGGAATATCCATCCGCTGAAGCAAGCCACCCAGTCTCTGATGCTCATATTTCACCTACTGATAATAGAGACATGGAGCTACAAATTCCACAATGTCTTTCTTAATTCTCCTCTACCAATAATGCTGCCTTAAATCCTGATACATCTTCGCGGTACCTGGATGAATGGAATACCATGAGCTATGGGTCTCCTCCAGAATCAACTCCCAAAGACTATCCACATCGGGCACATAAATTCGTCCCTGTATCCTCAACACCCCATCATCACCAATGGTCACATCTCTGGCATCATCGTGCTGAACTCTATCCTTAAGACAAGCAAATGCGGATCATCATACTGGCTCTCTCTGATGCAATCATATAAAGAAGACCGAGAAATCACGTAAGTTATTACCCGACTAGGCTCCGAAATATCTAACCTCACGAACCGATTGGCCAAGGCCTGAACATCAACTGTAAGAGTTCTCTACCCAACTGGAATATATGCCAAACTCCCTATACTCACTGCCTTTTGGCTCAAAGCATCAACCATAACTTGGCCTTTCTCGGATGGTACAATATAGTGATATCATAATCCTTAAGCAACTCCAACCACCTCCGCCACCTCAAATTAAGGTCCTTCTGCTTGAACAAGTGTTGGAGGCTACGATGATCATTAAACACCTCATAAGACACACTATACAAGTAATGCCTCCAAATCTTCAACGCGTGATCTATGGCAGCCAACTCCAGATCATGAATGGGGTAGTTCTTCTCATGGGGCTTCAATTGACAAGAAACATAAGCAATAACTCTACCCTCCTGCAATATACATAACCAATACCAACTCTCAAAGCATCACAATACACAGTATATGAACCTGAAGTTGATGGCAAAACTAACACTGGAGTTGTGGTCAAGGTTGTCTTGAGCTTCTGAAAGCTCTCCTCACTCTCGTCCGACCATACAAATGGAGCACCCTTCTAAGTCAAATTGGTCAAGAGCGATGCGATAGATGAGAATCCCTAAAAAAATCGGCGATAATAACCCGCCAAACCAAGAAAACTACGAATCTCTGTGGCTGAGGATGATCTGGGCCAACTCTCAACTGCCTCTATCTTCTTTGGATCAACCTGAATACGCTCACTGGACACCACGTGTCCCAAGAAAGCCACTAAACTGAGCCAAAACTCATACTTGGAGAATTTTGCATAAAGCTTCTCCTCCCTCAATCTCTGCAACACAACCCTTAAATAATCTACGTGCTCCTCATGACTATGCGAATACACAAGAATATCATCAATGAAGAATATGACAAACAAGTCTAGATAAGGCCGGGACACATTGTTCATCAAATGCATGAACGTTGATGGGGCATTGGTCAGCCCAAAAGACATCACCAATAACTCATAATGACCATATCAGCTCCTGAAAGTTGTCTTAAGAATATTTGAGTCCCTGATCTTCAACTGGTGATAATATGAATGGAGATCAATCTTGGAGAACACTCTCGCTCCCTGAAGCTGGTTGAATATATAATCAATGCAACACAAAGGATACTTATTCTTAACCTTTACCTTGTTCAATTGCTTATAATCAATACACATCCTCATAGTGCCATCCTTCTTCTTCACAAATAGAATCGGCGTGCCCCAAGACGACACACTAGGCCGAATGAACCGCTTCTCAAGGAGTTCCTGAAACTGCTCCTTTAAGTCTTTCAACTCTGCTGGTACCATATGATACGACAGAATAGAAATGGGCTGAGTGCTCGGCACCAGACCAATACCAACGTCAATATCCCCGTTCGGTGGCATGCCCGACAGGTCTGCAGGAAACACAATGGGAAAATCCCTCACAATCGGAACAGAATCAATACTAGGAGTCTCAACACTAACATCCCTCACAAAGGCTAGATACGATAGAAACCCTTCCCAACCATACGCTGGGCCTTTAAGAATGAGATTACTCTACTAGGAACATAATCAGTCACACCTCGTTACTCTATCCGTGGCACACTCGGTATAGCCAAGGTGACTGTCTTGGCATGACAACACGACACGGAGATAGCCAATCCATGCCCAAAATGATATCAAAATCCACCATATACAATAAAAAGAGATCCACTCGAGTCTCCAGAGCCCCAATAGTCACCATACATGACCGGTACACACGGTCTACAATAGTATTGCCCACTGGGGTAGATACATAAACATGTGAAGCAAGAGACTCACGGGGCATACCCAAATAATGAGCAAAATATGAATACACATAAGAAAAGGTGGAACCAAGATCAAATAATACAGAGGCATCTATGTGGCAGACTAAAACAATACTTGTAATAATAGCGTCAGAAGTAATAGCATCAGGTCTAGTTGGAAGGGCATAGAAACGGGCCTAACTACCACCTGATCGACCTCCCCCTCTAGGATGACCCCTAGCTAATTAACCCCATCTCTGGCTGGGTGGGTGGGTGGTGATGAAGCAACTGGCACTGAAGCCGATGACTGACCCCTCTGCTGGGATGAACCTGCAAGGCGACGATAGCACTGCCTCCATATATGACCTATATCTCCAGACTCATAACAACTCCCTGGTGTTGGAGAAGGGGACTGAAGGGAACCCCTCGCGCCGGAGTGACTAGCAGATGCACCTAATATAGAAAAGCCCTGTACTGATGGAGCACAGGACAAACTCTAAGCTGGAAGGGCACTAAGTGATGACTGGACCTGATGAGAACTGTGATAACCATGACCCGATGACGCCCCACGATAACCTGGGCGATCTGGATGAGCCTACCTGAATGGACGACCTCTACCGTGCTCAAACTGGCCTCTCGACGGAGCACCACTATAACTACCAGATCATCGAGGCCTCTTGGCCTCTCTCTCCTTTCGCTCCTGGCGACGAATAGACTCAGTCCCACGATAAATGTCTACAACCTCCTCAAATGTTGCACCAGTCACCCTTTCCATGGTCATAAAAATACGAAGCTGATAAGTGGACCATCAACAAACCTCCTGATCCTCTCTCTATTGCCGGGACCAACCAAATCGCATGACAAGATAACTCAGAAAAATTCATCTCATACTACGTCACAGTCATTTCTCCCTGGTGCAACAACTCAAACTCCCTACGCAGCTACTCCCTGCGAGACTGCGCCGCAAACTTCTCCAGAAAGAGAACGGAGAACTACTGGCAGGTAAGGGGTGCTGCACCAACAGGCCTACACCTCTCAAATGCCTCCCCCAAGTGAAGGCAGCTCCAGAAAACTGATAAGTAGTGAAAGCGACCCCGTTACCTGCAGTATGAAGCATCCTATGACACTTATCAAAGAAACCCTGGGCATCTTCGCCCTCTACGCTACTAAAGGTCGGATGCTATAGTCTACCAAACCTCTCCAACATGCGCTGCTCGTCCTCTGGCATGGCAGGAACTACATTGTCCTGAGCAACTGCAACCGGCTGGCCTAGATGTGCCCCTGGCATCTGAAGGTCCTGCACGACCTGCTCAGGTGTGTGAGTGGCAGGAGTCTGATTGCCTCCCCCAGCCTTAGAAGTAGCTGCAGCTGTAGTGGCTGAGACCGCCTGAGCTAGGCAGTGCAAACTGATAGAATCTGAGCTAAGGCCTCCTGAAGACTTGGAATCACAATGGGCACAACTGGTGCCTGAGCTGGTGCTGCTGGTCCCACAGCTGGGACCAAGTCCTGAACTGGGGTAGCTGGTGGATCTGCAGGTGCTGCCCTAGCTGCTATGTGGGCCACACCTCTTCCCCTACCGCAACCACGACTGTGTCCTCGGCCTCTAGTGGCCACAGCTGGTGATACTGGTGGTCGTCCATCCTGACCGGTAGCGCGTGTCCTCACCATCTGTGAGGGAATAGAATAACAAAAGTTTAGTACTTGGATCAACAAATTCGCACCACAAGAATTTCAAGAATATAAAGTTTTTCCTAAAGGTTCTGCAGCCTCTCGAGGATATATACAGACGTCTCGATACCGATATATCCGCGAGACTCTACTAAACCTTCTTATGACTCATGAGACATATATAACCTAGGCTCTGATACCAACTTGTCACGAACCTAAACTCGGGCCCCGTCGTGATGGCGCCTCTCGTGAACACAAGGCCAGCCAACACTTTCCATTTCAACTTTAAGCAATCTAAAATATGATAAATAATCCAAAGGTGAACAATGACAATACAGAACAATATGTGAAATACAACCCAACGCAACCCGATACCGGGGTGTCACTAGTCATGAGCATCTAGAATATGAAATAATCAAGAGAAGTCTACAAAGTTCAATACAAAATTAAACAAAGAGAAATAAGATAAGGAAGAAGCTCTGGGCTGTGAAAGCCGGCAACTACCTAGAGAATCTTTGGATCCGCTTGAGCTGGAAAGATCAACACTCGGGAGCGGCACCTGATGTGCCTGAATTTGCACACAGGGTGTAGAGAGTAAAGTGAGCACTCCAACTCAGTGAATAATATTCATCAATAAACAACTGAGAGATATGAAAACACGTAAGGCATATTACAAGTTATAATGAAGTAGTAAAACCAGTAAAGATATGTAAAATCATTTAAGTTCAGTTTGAAACCTCAGGAAAAACCTTTTCAACAATTAAATAGGTAATCGACAGACAAGTACGAAACATAAACACATAAAGGTTTTCCCCTCGGGCACAATGTCAACCAATCTGCCCCTCGGGCAATATCTCAGAATAATACCAGCCCCTCGGGCTATATCTCACATCATAATGGGTACCCGCGCTCACTGGGTGTATGCAAACTCCTGGAGGGGCCCCTTACGGCCCAAACACAATATCAAGCTATCTCATGGCATCATCACTAGGCCCTCGGCCTCATATCAACAAGTCACCTCGTGGCGTACATATCTCAGGTCCTCGGCCTCATAATCATAATTAAATGTTTCCTCACAACATAGGTACTCGACATTACTCAGCCAAAATCCTCGCAAGCCACTCGGGCAATAGTAAAACAAGATTCTCAGCTCAATATCATTTAAAAGATCATTTAAGTGTTAAAAATAATGGAATATAACATGACTAAGTTCAAGTATAAAGTCAAAATAGTAAGAAAATATCAATAAAAATCCCCGAAGGGTTCAAGTAGTTGGCACGAGGCCCCAAATATGGCATTCAACCCAAATCATGATGATAGCAATTAGATTTCAGTCAAATATGCAGTAAAATAGTCATTCGGGATGGACTAAGCCACAATCCCCAACAGTGAACGATCTCACGCTCGTCATCAAGCATGTACATCACCTCAATATAGCACAACAATGTGCAATCCGGGGTTTCATACCCTCAGGACATCATTTATAATCATTACTCACCTCAATCCAGTCAAATCTCTAGACCACGACACCTTTTCCCCTCGAATCGACCTCCACTTGCGTCGAATCTATCCAAAATCAGAATCACGACGTCAAAATATGCTAAGGGAACAAAGCCCAAGCGAAAATAATCAATTTACAACATTAATCCCGAAATTACCAAAACCCGACCCCCTTGACCATGTCTCGAAATTCGATAAAACTAACATCAATAGATTCCTTATCTCCCCATGAGTTCACACATATCAAAAGCTTCAAAATCCGACCACCAAAGGTCCCTCAAATCCCCGAAAGGTCTAAGTTTCTAAGCCCTAGTTTCCCCGAATTTAACCCTTAAATTCCAATAATTGTAGCTCTCATCCGTGAAATACTATCATATGAACGAATTTTAGGTCCAAAATCCTCACCTCAATGAAGTTCCCTTGAAATCCCTCTTCAAAATCATCCAAAAAGCTCCAAAGCCGACTTAGAAATGGTGAAATAGTTCAAAAATCACGAAGGACACAATTTATACCTTCTGGCCCAAGGATTTCACATCTGCGGCCCAATTTCCACTTTTGCGGTACCGCATTTGCGGCCAATGAACCGCTTCTGCGATTCTTCACTTAACCGGCGAAAAATCGCATCTGCAATGTACATTCCGAACCTGCGCCTTCGTAGGTATGGTCCCACAACCGCATCTGCAATTCCTGCCTTCCCAGGAATTTTCTGCTTCTGCAACCTCCCTTCTCACATCTGCGACATCGCACTTGCGGTCCCCAATACGCAGATGCGGAAATACCAGAAGCAGCAAAAATTTCCAGCTTACCAAAAACTTCAACTTCTCCGTCAACCATCCGAAATCACCCCAAGGCCCCCTAGACCTCAACTAAAAGAACCAACATATCCCAAAACCTTATTCAAACTTATACCCATCTTCAAAACACCTCAAACAACATCAAATCAACCAAAACACATTGGATCCAAGCCTAAGTTTCCAAAATCTTCTGAATTCCGCTTTTGATAAATAAAACCCAACCAAACCACGTCCAAATGACCTGAAATTTTGCACACACATCCCAAATGCCACAAAGAAACTACAACAACTCTCAAAATTTCATTTTGACCCCTATATCAAAAACTCACCTACCAGCCGAAAATCGCCAAAATATCAACTTCGCCAATTCAAGCCTAAATCTACTCCGAACCTCCAAAACTCATTCCGATCACGCTTCTATGTGTCAAATAACCTCCTGAAGCTATTCGAACTATCGAAACTCACATTCGAGCTATTTAACACAAAAGTCAATATCCGGTTGACTTTTTCAACTTAAGCTTTCTAAAAAAGAGACTAAGTGTCTCAAATCTTACCAAATCCTTTCCGGACCCGAGCCAACCAACCCGATCACATATAGAACCGATAAACAAAGCAATAAAAAGCAGAAATGGGTAAAACAGAGCGGTAACTCATGAGACGACTGGACGGGTCGTCACATGAAGTCTCCGATACATCTTAAATCAAACCTATAAATATATTAGTATGAGTAAAAATATTATATATAACAAAGTTTACAAATTGACAAGACTTATTTAAAAGTAATATCATTATATTAATAATAGCTATATCATACTTTAAAATTTTTGTTGAGCTTTTACACGTTGAAGCACAAACCAAATCAAATAAGTGAGGCATAAATAAGATACTGAAATATATCGGAATTATACTAATAAACCGTATGTATTTTTATAAGAAATTTAAGGATGAAATAATAAGAAAAATATGTATATACTGTAAATAATAAGTTGTCATTTTTTTTTCTACAAAAAATACGATGCCTCACTATAATTTTTTATATTAAAGTTTTTATTATAAGATATTAATTCAACTATAGTCATTGTTTTAGACTTTACAATAATAACTTTTGGGAAGCTATAAGACCAACCTTTTTATTCTCTTTTGTGTTTTATTTTTTTATATTATTGTTTAACCAAAAACTAGATTTTTAGTCAAAGCTAGAATTTAGAAGAATACGGGTTACTGATAATCGAAAAAGTGTATAAAGAAAGAAATTTGAGAATAGTAAGGTATGAAAGCTAGTAAATCAGAGTATATTTCAATAGTGTCTTGTGTCCCTCAACTGATTACATATCTCCCTTTGGGAATATCCGTTAAGTCTAAATTATAATGAGGCTATTATGAGTAATTAATGACATTGAATGCTACATTTCATAATCATTACATTGAATCTATATATTCTTTAACGGACTCAACATTTAATTCTCATTAAATGTTGTATCTGCATCCTTTTCTATAGCCAGGTTCATTCTTTCCATTGCTCGGATGTAAATAAACTTAGACAGGTACGGGCGTTGATCCGCTTGTCCCGTGCCTCTTCCTTTTTTTTTACTCGTGCCTGCTTCATAATTATTGAATCGTGGCTAACTTTAATTTATTGACCATCTCACGTATCATGACATGTCATCATATATATAAATACAATTTTTCCCAATACATATAGTCCCCCCACTTTCCATTTATTCATCAGTTTGAATATTTGGGAAGTGGAATTCACTAAAGGAGAATTTTTGTCACCATTAATGCTCTGACAGAGTTGACGCTTCAATTGTCACTTCTATTTAATGCATTAGACACATGCCGTCCTCTTATTGGTTCCACAGTTTTGCAGCACTTTCTTAGGCTTTCTTTTCTGCTTCACTATTCATGAAGTGTCAGTTATCATTATTATGGTTCTTCTATCATCGTACTTTTTCCTTTTTCCGGTTACCTATTAGTATAAATATAACTTCTCTACTTGTCGTGTTCCACATAAAACGTATCATACACTCTAATCCTTCAAAACTCCCTTATTCTTTTCCGCTTCACTTCAACCATCTTTGTCATGGCTTCACCAAACCCTAACCCTAGGAGAACCCCCATTCTAGATAGCTTCCCCAATGCTCCGATTAGACATAGAAGAGGGGGTAGACTCCGTATCCTAGGATTTGCTCGTGGTGGTAGTACATCCACTCCTTCTTCTAGCTCTGGTCCCTCTTCTGGGATTAGAGGTTCATATTCTCAGAGGAGTTCTTCTTGGAACAAAGAATCCTCTGAGCCACTTCATGAGCCTCTAGTTGAGAAAATAGACCCTTCTAAAATTTCTTTTCATCACGATAGAGAGTCCCTTAGGACTCAAGTGGCCTCCTTAAATCGTACTGATCCTTTCCCTACTCAAATCACAGATATTTTAGCTCTCATAGTTCGTAAGGATTGTCATTAGAGTGACGATTTTCCAATTATCGTTCCTAACCCAAATCAAAGGATCACATCTTACTTAATCAGATTCTCTTTTGTTTACACATATCCCTTCACTCTATGGTTTAAACCGGCCATTGACCCGGTCATCTTAGACTTTTGTCATTTTTTTGACGTATGTTTTAGGTCAAATTGGCCCAATTGTTTGGAGGTCTGCTGCCTGCTTAAGACACCTCACTAATATGGCAGATATCGAATTTACTTTTCGCCACCTAATTCACCTCTATTCCCTTAGGCTTTTCCGCAACAACGTATTTACCCTTGCAACCAGGAGAAAGAGGGCTTCAGTGAGCCTCGAGGATGATAAAGACCATGACTGGTATGCCCAATTTGTTGCTGCCCCCACTGCTGGTTTAGTGGGTGAAAATAATGTTCCCTTCCCTGAGAAGTGGAACTTTGCACGTAAGTATTAAGTCCTCCTCATGCCTTTTTTCTTTCGAAGTTTACTTACTTTCCTAATATTACTTCTTTTTCTTTTCAGCAACCATGGGTGTTGTGGAGTCTGTGCCCAACTTCCGTGGTCGGGTAGAAAAATTGCTGAACACTACCCCAATGAAAGGTAGGTCATGGAAAATCCTTTCGAACCGTTACGGTTGGAAAGTAAAAACTCATGGTAAGTGTTTCCATTTTTACCTCGTCTTTGTATAAATATTTTTGTTGTTCTAACTTTTATCCTTCTTTTTATCAGGATTTTCTATTCGAGGAGTTACTGTAGAGTCCGTCATGGCGTCTCGTGACTCTTTAGGTATTCGTACCTCTTCAGTTTAGGATATATTCTTGGGCTCTGTAAAAAGAAAGGCCGCTGAAGAATATGATTCAGAGGAAGAATACGAGGGCTCTTTGGTGTCGAGACCACAAGCCAAAAGACGTATCGTCTCTAAAGATGAGGCTGAAATCTCCCCTCACCTATCTCTTTCCAAACCTGTTATTACTCCATTTATCATCCCCGATGGTAATGTTTCTCCTCACGACACTCGTGAGTCAATAAATCTACTTTTTGGTAGTGGTTTTGGTAGTGGAACCTTAGGATCTGTTCTAGATGAACTTCCTTTGTCTTCTTTTTCATCTTCCGTACCTGTAATTGCTTTTTTACCTTTATCAACTATCGCTTATGTCCCTTCCTCCACTATTTTTACTCCTTCCACCACTCCTCCTTTAGCAATTCCTCCCCCAATTGTTCACCATATAGAGGTGGGATCTTCAAGTAGGGGTGCTGCTATGAGGAGCATAACCATTGAGGTTCTTGCCAACAACCTTTTTGAAAAAATCTAGTCAAACTGATATTTGGCTCGAGCCTTTGATTAGCCCTATTGAGAAATCTAAACTTGAAATCTATAGTAACCTGACCCTCATGAACGATATAGTGCATGCCTATCTATTTCTTTCCCTTTATTTTATAAAAACTTCCAACTTTGAAATTCTGACCTCTCTCTTTTTGGTTTTGTTTATGTAGGCCAATCTCATTGGTATTGAGCTAATGAACCAAATCTCCCTTTTGGAGAAGTTGGCACATGATTTTGAGAAGGCTGCCCATGATGCAGAAGAGGCTCCCCGTGGCTCTCAGTTAGAGGCAAACAACTAGAAGGACCAGTTTTAAGGTGCCCAAATGGACATAGAGGATTTGCAGGAGAGAAAAAATACCTTAGAGCAGCAAGTTCAAACATTAACCTCAGAGCTGGCGGTGATTAAGTTTTCCTCAAGCCAAGCTGAGAAGGAAAAACAAAAGTCTTAAATCTTCCTTTTCGGATCAGCTATCCAAGGCCAACGAGGAAAATAGGGCTCTAAGGGCTTTGTTGGCTCAGAAAGAAATTTATGCTGGGGAGCTTGTGCAAAACCTTTCACAGGCACAAGAGGAACTTCGAGTTTCTGTGGACAAGGTACGTGCCTTAGAGAGCTCTCATGCCACCCTTCAATCATCTTATAGTTCTGTTTTGGCTGAGAACGAAGAACTTAAGAATGAAGTCACTGCTTGGGAGAAAGATTATGAACTCCTTGAATAGAAAATCGATGTTGAGGTAAGTTGGGCTTTCTTAAATTCTCATCGTGATACCTTAGTGGAAATGGGCCAAGACGGTTTCAACCTGGAATCAGAATTAGCCAAGGTGAATGAGACCATTGAACGAACTCAACAACCACAAGATTTTTCATCCCCCGAGGTTGAAGCTCCCGTGATTGAAACTTCTTTGGCTAAGACTCCTACAGTTGAAGTCCCCGTGACCGTTGAAATTGCCACGGATGTCGCACCTTCTTCAAGCTCAACCGTGCCTCTTGTTGCCAGCCAAGCTTAGACTTTGTTTGTTGATGCTCCAACTGCTGTGGTTGAAGATCAAGCCTCATCTGCTGACGATGTTGTTCCAGTTGAGCCCGCTGATGATCCTTCTTCAGTTCTTTCTTCTTAGTGAAAAGGTTTACATTTGCTTTAAATTCCCTTTTTGCAGGTACCTATTTGGAAAACTATATTTAAAGTTCTTGGATTCGTGTGAAAGTTTTTTTTGTAATCAAGTCCCCAAGTCTTTTCATGGGGTATTTTGTATTAACAGTTTGATGACTAAGTTTATACTTAGTCTTTAATTTTAAATATTAAGAAGTTCTTATTATCATCAAACTTCCATCTGTTCTATTCTTGCCTTTTATTTTCAAGGACTTAAAGAATATTCTGCATTTTTGTTTTTTGAAAATGCTTCTGTTAATCTCATGACTAAATAACATGAGTTTTATAAAAGAGGGCCCTTTGATATTTCGACACTTAGTAAAGAAGACGTCTCAACTTCATAATGGTGTTATCATACGATAAAAGAGATAGGAACACATATGTTTCTTTGAAATAACTTTGACAAGTTTTTATTTCTAAATCTTGACAAGTTTTGAATGATACTTTACATGTATTTGAATTACATCTATAACTTTTTCATAACTATTTTTCTTGTAACGAATTTTTACAAAAGAAGAACAATAGATACAGGGTTTTTCCTTATAACCCGTTTTAGTACATAGTCTTTACCCTCACCGTTTTGAGATGTATTGGATTCCCTTAGCTCCAAAACATCAGGAAGGATTTGTGAGATGACTCCATTGTTCTCATGGGAAAGAATACTATGATGGATGCCATGACATCGTAACTTTCACTTCGCACTTGACTCTTCTAGGCTTGACTTTTCCTAAATATTCTTTGACTTTTTATACACGTGACTGTGTATAATATGTAGTCCCCTAAGTTTTTGAGTATTGAAGTATGAAGCCTCGAGCACTTGATAGTCTCTGTCAATTGGCCCTTTTCCTGAAAAGGAACTACATATGGGACTCGAAGATGCGATTATAGATGAAGACTGCTTAACCCGTTTATATTTCTATCAGAATAATTGTAACCCCGGGCCAGGAATTTTAGTTTATTCCATTTTGCCTTACAGGTTGTGACTCATCATTTAGCACGGGTTAGCGTTCTGCCTATCATCTAAAATTGTTAGTAAAATTTTAACAATTCAAAAAATAAAATTTGATATGGTGATACCTGACCGTGGATTTTTCCTTTGAAGTAGTATCTCTTCAAATGAGCAACATTCCAATGTGAAGGAAGCACTTTCCCGTCCATTGTTTCCAATTTGTATGCTCCTTTTCCTACAATATCATGAACTCTGTAGGGTCCTTCCCACGTCGGGCTTAATTTACCTGCGTTGGCTGCCTTTGTAGATTGAAAACCTTTTTAAGCACGAAGTCTCCAATTTTGAAGTATCTCAGGCGAGCTTTCCTGTTGTAATATCATTCGATCACTTGTTTTTGTGCTGCTATTCTTATTAACGCGGCTTCTCTCCTGCCTTCCAATAAATGAAAATTAACCCGCATCTCTTCATCATTAGACTCTTGTGTTGCTTGTGAGAATCTTGTGCTTGGCTCTCCTATTTCCACCGGGATTAATGCCTCAACTCCATAAACCAAGAGAAGAGTGTTTCTCGTGTGCTCGTTTTTGTTGTTGTGCGATATGCTCATAAAACTTCGGGTAACACTTCAGGCCAGTTACCCTTTGACTCCTCTAATCATTTCTTTAAATTGTTGATTATGACTTTGTTTGTTTATTCTTCTTGCTCATTTCCAACTGGATGATATGGTGTAGATGTAATCCTTTTAATTTGCCAATTGTCAAAAAGCTCTGTGACTTGAGCTCCGATAAATTGAGGGCCATTGTCACATACGATTTCTTTTGGTACTCCAAATCGGCAGATGATATTTTTCTCTCACCTGTTTAAATGCTCCTACCTCCACCCATTTAGTGAAATAATCAGTAAGTACGAGCAGAAAATTTACCTGTCCTTTCGCTTGAGGTAACGGTCCTACTATATCCATCCCCCGTTTCATAAATAGCTACGGTGCAATGACTAGATGCAATAATTCTGCTCGTCTGTGCATATTGTTACCGTACCTCTGGCATTTATCACATTTAGCCACGAAACATTCCGCTTCTTCTTCCATTTTGGGCCAATAGTACCCTGCTCTAATCAAGGTTCTCACCAGTGATCTTCCCCCTGTGTGATTCCCACAATGTCCCTCATGTATTTCTCTCATTACATACTTCGTTTACGAAGGTCCGAGGCATCTTGCTAAGAGGCCACTGAACATTTTTCGATATAAATTACATTGCTTTAAACAGTACCGAGCAGCCTTCTTTTGCAGCGCATAAGATTTTTTCTTGTCATCAGGGATGGTACCATGCTGTAAAAAAACAACAATTTCATTCCTCCAATCCCGAGTTAAATTATTAAAATTTACCTCGTTCTTATCAGGTTTGAGAACTGAGTGGAACAAATGTATAACCGAGGCATTTGCATCATTTGCTACATCTGCCACAGATGCGAGGTTAGCCAAGGCATCTACTTCAACATTTTCATCCCTTGGTATTTCTATGACTTTCCAAGTTTGGAATTGCTTTATTAGTTCTCGTACCTTTTCCAAGTACTATTGCATCCTTGCTTCCCTAGCCGTGTAAGTCCCCAGCATTTGATTAACCGCTAGTTGTGAATCACTTTTGATCACTATTTGATTTATGCCAAGTTCTCGTGCCAATTCTAGACCTGCAATCACAGCTTCATATGCTTCATTGTTAGTTATGGAGTGACATTTAATAAGTTGCCTAATAGCTTCACCCATAGGTGGTACTAAGACAATACCTAAACCTGCACCTTTTACGTTAGATGAGCCATCCGTGAATAAAGTCCACGTACCTGGATTAGCTCCATTAAGTATCTGTACTTCTTTTTTTGCTGCTAATTGCATCCCTTGGCTAAAATTAGCCACGGAATCAGCTAATACTTGGGATTTTATTACTGTTCTAGGTAGGTACGTGATTTCATATTCACTTAGCTCTATGGCCCACATAGCCAATCTGCCCGATAGTTCATGCTTATGCAATATATTGCGTAAGGGGTATGCAGTCACTACAACATTGGGATGACATTGAAAATATGGTCTTAACTTCCTAGATGCCATGATTAAAGCAAGTGCTAGTTTTTCCAATTGAGGATACTGTGTCTCTGCATCTAACAAAGATTTACTAACATAATAGATATTGTTTACCTTGTTCTTCTCGAACCAAAACAGCGCTTACCACAACTTTTGAAACAGTAAGGTAGATGAAAAGTCTCTCCCCAACCTTTGGTTTTGCTAGTAAAGGTGGGTTTGATCAGTATGTTTTCAAATTCCTAAGTGCTTGTTGACACTCCTCATTCCACTCAAAATGATCCTACTTCTTAACGGCTGAGAAGAATTTAAAACATTTTTTCGATGATTTAGAAATGAATCTCCCAAAGCTGTGATTCTTCCTGTTAGTCTTTGAACTTCTTTCTTGTTTGAGATTGGCTCCTATGTACATTTTTCTCTCAGGCCAATGTATAAATAAAACCACAGCCTCTAACTCTTCTATTATTGTTTTGATATTCTCATTTTCCTCTGGTTCTTGAATGGTATCAGATCTTGAATCCACATCTGTTTGCCCTTGTTCAGTTGAGGTTGATGCCATGTTACCCCCAGCTGAATTCTGTAATTGCTATTTGTCTTCTCTTTTAGCAGTTGAATTCGCAATGGACTTGATGGTTCTAGATGTTTGTTGATTTCCTCTGATTTGGTATACTCCCCATGGAGATGGAAATTTAATAAGTTGATGTAAGGTTGATGGTACAACATTCATGTCATGGATCCAGGGCCTCCTAAGAATCATGTTGTAAGCCATTTCCATATCTACGACCTGAAATTTAGTATCTTTGACAACACCTTTTGCAAATGTAGTAAGTAGTGCATCTCCTTTCGTTACAACACTAGAGTTGTCAAATCCCGACAAAGTATGCGCTTCTGGAATTAATTTGTCTTCTGCTTGCATCCCGCACAATACTCGTATCATAATAATGTTTACAGAACTACCTGGATCAATCAAAACTCGCTTCACGTTAGTGTCATATACAAGTAAAGATATTACCAATGCATAGTTATGTGGAAATAATACACCATCTGCATCTGGTCATCAAAGGTAATACTTTCTTCCTCCAAGACTTGTCGAGCCCACTTCCCATGAGTGATTGTTATCTTGGAGATCTTATTAGCTGCAGTACATGAGATGCCATTGATATCTTCGCCCCCACTTATAACATTGACAATTTTTTTGGGCGAGGGTGGTTTTGGAGGCTCCTGCATGTTCTTCATGTATGCTGTTTACCTTTTTCACCGAATAGCTCAGTGAGATACTCTTGTTTTAACAAATGATCAACCTCACCCTGCAGAAATCTGCAATCTGTTGTTTTATGCCCATGGTCGTTGTGGAATTCACACCAATAATCAGGGTTTCATCTGTTTGGATTTGATCTCATCTACTTTGGCCATTGTACCTTATCTCCCATGCTTCTTAAAACAACTACGAGTTCATAGGTGCTTACGTTGAAATTGTAACCACCAAACCTTGCCTTTAGGTTTCCATCAGCATCTCATGACTGTTGATACCCAATTTTTTCCTATGTATTTTTATACCCAAAATACTTTCAAAATAGCATATATAAGTACACCAAAGGGTTTTGGCATTTTAATGATTTTTAAACCAACTTCTTGCCTATTTTTATACCATAAAATCCGATAATTATTCCTAAAACTATCATTTTGGTGGGCAACTTATTTTTATTCTCATATTTACATCAAAGTATGCTAGCATGATTTTTGCATATTTTTACAAATTCGTTTGGTATTTTTTAAAACTAAATTGCATATAATTGCAATACTAGCCTCTTTAAGATTTATAGTATTTTATAATTATAAAATTAGTTCCAGAATTTTTAAATTAATATTTATATGTCATTAACTGATTTAGTACCTTTAATTTAATTTCAAAATCATTTCTATCATTTTATAAAAATAAAAGGGAAAACCTGGCTATTTAAGTTTTAGCCTAATTTCATTTCAATTATAACCCCAATTCCATTTCAATTTTAGCCTAAAATCAACCTAATTTCAAAACCAATTAAACGACCCAATTTTCATTTTTAACCCGACCCCTAGACCCAATTCCTAAGCCCGTCCGGGCCTCCTTTAAATCCTGGCCGTTGATCATTTTGATCAATGGCCATAATCCATTCTTTCCTTTTTTAATTCACCCTAACCCCAAAAACCCTAATCATTTACCAAAGACAGCCGCCCTCATCTCCCAAAATCCTCTCTAGCCCTCTCCGAAACCCTAGCTTTATTCCGCCTATTTTTGTCTCATCTCCACCAGAATCCATGGTGGCCTTGGCCAGGAATGGCTTATACCCACTCACCCTCGCCGTTAGACCTTGGTTGTTTGAGGTTTTGAAGGTTGACTTCAATGGTTCGCTTTTTAGATCCTCTCAGATCTGTAGTTCTATGGCCTCTCCGACCATGCTCCGGCATATTCAAGCTCTAAAAGCCTGATTCTTGACCTCTCCGACTCGAGATCCGACCTGTTTCCAAGACTTTCTCATCTCTAGGGTTTTCTCCAAGAACCTAAGCTATTCGAGGTTCCTTCTCTATTTGTTTGCCTAGATCTATGCTGAGTCTATGCTATACTTTACATTTTAAATGATTTCCCCAAGTTTTCCTTTTAAAATCGCTTGATTTCAATTTAGGATTTCTTTGATTTTCATGTGTTTCTTCTACTATGGTTTTCCTACCTTGTCTTCATGAGATCTTCTACTGTATTTGCATGACTGTCCTCTTATTATGATTCTCATGACCTTCTTCAACTGTGAAGTACGTGTCCTTTTCATGGTCTCTGCATTTATTTCGTTGTTATTTTTGCCTCACTTACTTGCTTTCATCTCTAGACTTAACTGTTAGTGAAAGCCCTAAAATTTGGGGCTCATTCGAGTCGTTGAGGCTACTTGTTACGTGGTTTGTTTGTTTTTATTTCTGAACGTATTTCATTTCAAAACCCTAGCCTCTTTGGATCTATTTGAATTCCTGAAGTGTTTTCCTCTACTGCTCGATTGAATTTCAAAGTTTTATTTTAACTTTTCTGACCTCTTTACAAGGCCTTTTACCTGACCTTTGCATGCTACCTGATGATTCCCTCTTCTCTGAGATGCCTACCTTGTTCCTATAGTCCTCTACTCATTAATTTTGAATGCATGGCACTCCTCTTTGTTTTAAAATCCAGCCTCACATGCTTAGTGTTTGTGCACTCTTTATAGGTTAAATTTCTTTCTCGAAATAACCTGTGATTGTGGACTGATTTCAAACTTCTTTGTGTAATTGTGATTGCACTCTTAAATTGATTCTTTCCTTTATTGTTTTGATTTCCCTTTTCTCCTGGACTTGTTTGAAATATTTTCCTTCCGACCCTGCTTTTTACTCAAGTTGATTGATTCCCTTACCTTGGTAATATTAATATTAGATTTTTATAGACCTTTCCTTGATTAGAGTCTGATGAACCTAGCCTCTATTACCTGCTACGCACCTGTACTATGCTTGAAATACTTCCTCATTAGTCATATTCAGCCTATGTGATTTCTTTCCTTATTTAGCACTTGCATGTTACCGTTTATTTTAATTCCTTAATTAAAGGAAGTCTTTGAGACTGATTTGATTGACACTTGTTCCCCTAATTACTGCTGAACTGCAATCCTTGCCTTATTTTTGCATGTTTCTCACATTATATATACTCTCCTCCCTTCTCTTTGAACACACGAACCCAGAACACCATCTGAGTTCACAAATCACTTATACTCTTCCTCTTTTTGATACTTGCATTGCTGTGGAGTGTTTGCTTTCTTCTGCATTCTTTGCCTCTATACTGGTATGTCTCAATTGGTTTACATGCTTCAACAGCAATGTGTTTAATTCTGCCCATTTGTTTCCTCTTTTCTTTATAGTTCATTATTTAAATAATGTGTACAATTGTTTGTTTGTTGTGAATTTGATACCTTATGAATTCCCTCACCCCTTACCCCTTTGCATGTGAGTTATTGTTCAGGGCATAGCAGCACTCCAATATTGTTGTCTATGATCCTGAACTGGGTTCTTTTAATCCCTAACTCAACCAATTCCCATTCCCTTTCCCCTTTTATGTGCTTGAGCCTTCGACTTGGGTCTGGTAGTGTCCTAATCACTATCCAGACTTTGTGACCTGCAAGGGTCTGCTCCTAATTTGTTTGACTAAACTTATGGTCAGGGGTGTGCCAGCCTGTTTTGTGGCTAGGTATGACCACCACCTATCATGGCCCCCTAATTCCCTTTCACTTTGCACTCATTCCTAGCTATAAGTTCTGCCTCTCTCTTGCAAGCCATGCTTTGGGACCCCTGAGCTCCCTCTGAACTTGGATGCCTGAGAGCTGGCTTTGGAAATCTGGATCCCGGGGTTGGTTAAACACATGTTATTGGACATTAGGATTGAATTGGGTTGCTCGGATCTAGCTGTTGGCTTTTGATGTATTTTTATAGCTATTTTCTGGTCTGTAATAATTTGTATAAAAAAACTCGGGGAATATAGTAAAAGGGTGTGGGAGGGGTTTTACTTTCTTGCATAAATAAGGGTAGATATCATGCTTTAGGACTCTCTTTTTCTAGAAATTCTGCCTATAGGTCTGTTTGACATCTCCGATTCAATCACATAGATACCATGCCTATAGGGTTTAACGTTTAATTATGTTGTAAGTCACCTAGAAATCCTGCCTATAGGGTTTAATGTTTAACTATACTACAAATCACATAGAAAGCATGCATATAGGATTTAACGCTCATATTCTGTAACTAATGCATATAGAGATCCTACCTATAGGAATTCCAAGCTTTTCTGAAAATTCATGTATAGATATCATATCTATAGGGAATGCATATTCATTAGGCAAACTGTAGGATTAATTAAAAACAATCACCTCTTCATAAATTCTTTAACAGGTTCTGAAAAATCAAATGTATATATCATGCCTATAGGCTTTGGCATCAAATTCGTCTGATAATAATCTGTTAACTGGTCCTTAACACCTTAATTCAGTAACAATTTCAAAAGCCTTAATCTTTTTGATAAAACTCTCTCGAATCAGTATAAATTTGTCCTAAAAGTTGAGTTCTTCAAATCTGCATCTTTTCTGAAACGGTTTCTTTTCTAGTATTCTGCCTAAGCGTTTTCCAACTAAATTCTAGTCTTCCTGAACTCGTCTTTTAAAACAATTCTGCAGCTTACTCTTTTTCTCAGATAATTCTGTCTTTTCTCCAAAAATTTTTACAATTATTTCTGTGTTTTATAATCGGACAGTCCACTGATTTTCTTTAAAACTTATTTCTAAGCTAAGTCTGCAGTCTGTTCTTTCTTTCAAAAACTCTTCTGCATTAGCCTATCTTCTGAAATCAGTACTTTTCTAAATAACTCGCGCTGAATACCTTAATACCTAACAACTGTATCCAAGTTGCCTAATGCAGACTTTCTGCCTAAAACACATATGTTGAACCAGTCCGTTCGCTGCTTAAATTTAATCTAAGACCAAACCAGTATTTGTTAAGGCATGCTAAACTAAATGATTGTTTGATTTATGGGGTTAATTCGAGCATTGTATGATTTTTTGTTCTCCCCTTTTACTTGCTACTTGTACTTGTTTTGAATGTCGAGTAGAATTTTATCCTTTAAGCTCCACAAAGGCCTCCATCCCTTTCTTTCCCTTTTAGGATTAAAAGTCCGAATACCCCTGGGACTGATAGGATTGGGACGGGTAGTAGCATGCAGTAAGTAAACGATACCGCTCCGCGCTTTAATACCTTAACAGGGTGGGAAGGGTAGACATGGAGATGATGATTACACGATAACACTATGCGTACAATCAGGTACCGGTGTTGTGCGAATGATCCATGTAATGTATAAACCTAGGACCCCCTCCCTCTTTATTAGTTTGTTATTTTCAGATTTTTCTAAAGTTGCCCAAAAACTTTTTTCAAACTTCCGTTTCTGTTTATTTTCCTAAGTTATTTGCATCATTATTTGATCTCTCCCCTCATTGCGTATCTCATCTTAAATTGCAAAACTATTATCTTCTAAATTTCAACATCTTTAAATTTTTTTTAATTTGTAATAGTTTTCCCGTATTTGCAATGCTTGCTTGTTTACCTATTTGCTTGCATTTAAAGTCACAATTGTAGCATGGCCGGGAACCACACTAGGGGATCTTGAGGGGTGCCTAACACCTTCCCTCGGGATAATTTCAAGCCCTTACCAAACTTTGGTTTTCATCTTTAATTCTTCTTAAAGTGTCCTAATGCACTATAATCATTAGGTGGCGACTCTCCAAAATCCAAAATCCAACTCCCAAACGGGAATAGAGTTGTCTTCCCAAATGTCGTATACCCGATTCTGCGAGGAAAAAAAGGAGGGCGTCGACAATGACCCGCGTGTGTTCTGATCGTTCCCAAATCTTGAAGTTGAGCCTGATTCCTTATTCCTCGACCTGTGATCATACCTCTGATTGACTTTCTTCGATTATGAATCTTTTCCCGTGGGTCCCATATATGGCTCGTACCTATTTTTACCAAATCGTTTTTCATTTTATACACGCCTTGAGCTTACTTTTTCTTCAGTTTTATGTCGTAAAACAATATCTTCTTCAATCCTCATCTTTATACTGTATCTGTTGTAGACATCATTCCACGTTTTAGCTGGAAATTCTCGAAGGCTTTCCTTAAGTTGCCTCGTAGCTTCTAAACATTTCTCATTCAAATTGCTGGTGAAGGCTATGACCGCCCAATTGTCGGGTACTCGTGGCAACGTCATTCTTTCCCGTTGAAATCTGTTCACGAATTCTCTAAGAAACTCCAAATCTCCTTGCTTGATTTTGAAGATGTCCTCCATTATTTTTTTAATTTTTTGAGCTCCCGAGTGTGCTTTGATAAATAAATCTGCAAGCTCAGCAAAAGAATTTATAGAATTTTCAGGTAAAAGAGAATACCATGTTAGTGCCCCTTTAGTGAGTGTTTCACCGAATTTTTTGACCAAGACTGATTCAATCGCCTGCTTAGTCAAATCATTGCCCTTGACACCTGTTGTAAATGCAGTGATGTGATCTCGCGGGTCCGTTGTCCCATCGTACTTTGGTATATCAGGCATCTTGAACTTCTTTGGAATTGGGAGAGGGGCGGCACTTGGCTTCCAGGGCTATTGAGAATATTTATCTATATCTACTCCCTTGATCACGGGCGGTACTCCAGGTATTTGTTCTATGCAGTCATTTTGCTCTTTAAGCTATTTCTGCAATGTTAGTACTAAATTTTGTAAATCAAAATTAACTGGATTACCTAGGTGTGACGACCCGGCCCATCGTCACGTGAGTTACCGCCCCGTTTCCCCCATATTATGCTTCACTATGATTCAATATCAGTATTTGAGTTGGTTGAATAGAATTGGATTGGTTCTAGTTGGAGATGAGACACTTAGTCTCTAAAAGGAGAGCTTGTTTTGGAAAGTCAACTGGAAGTTGACTATTTAGTTAGAGGGCTCGGATGGAAATTCTGATGATTCGGTTAGCTTTGGGGGATGATTTGTGACTTAGGAGTGCAATCGGAATTGAATTTGGAGGTTCGGTGTAGAATTAGGCTTGAATTGGCTAAGTTTGAATTTTGGCGAATTCCGGTGGGTAGGTGAGATTTTGATCAGAGGGTCGGAATGGAATTCCGAGAGTTGCAGTAGCTCCATTAGGTGATTTTGGATATGTCTGCAAATTTTTAGCTCATTCGGGCATTGTTTGGTCGGGTTTTTGATTGAATGCGCATTTCGGAAGTTTTTATGAAAGCTAGGCTTGAATCCGATATATTTATTGGTTTTAGCGTTGTTTGACATGTTTTGAGGATTCGAACAAGTTTGAATAAGGTTATAGGATGTGTTGGTGTTTTTGTTTGAGGTCCCGGGGGCCTCGGTGTGATATCGGGTGGTTAAACGGGAATTTTGGAAGGATGTTGCAGGTCTGAAATTTCTGTCTTCTGTTGTTTCCGCATCTGCGGAAAAGGAGCTGCAGAAGCGGTTCCACAGATGCGGAGGGATGGCCACATTAGTAGGTGTATCCCAGGGAAATTCCGCATAAGCGGACTAGGGGGTCGCTTCAGCGGTTCCGCTTAAGCGGATAATTCACCGCAGAAGCGATCGATGGAGGACCACAAAAGCGGATGCTGAGTCGCATAAGCGGTCCCACGAATTTTTAAGTGAGACCATATAAGCGGTCAATATGTCGCATAAGCGGTACCGCAGGTGCGGTTAAATGACCGCAGAAGCGGAAATCGGGCTTGTGTTTAATGAACAGTGTTTGCGAATTTTAGAAGTTAGGAAAATATTTGGGACTTTGACTAGGGTTTTTCTTGGGCAATTTTGAGGAAAAATCGAAGGAGCTTCACCAGGTAAAAACTATTAGCCTTAGAATATGTTATTTTGGTGTAAAAACATTGATTAATCACTGAATTTCAAGGATTTAAAGGTTAAAAATGGAGGTTAGGGTTTGAAAACCCAAGAGAGTTTAAATGTGAGTTTGGAGGGGCAAACGAACTCCAATTTTTTTAAATTTGATATGTATAGACTCGTGGCGAGATGAGGAATCCAGTGATATAAATTTTTGAATTTTTCGAGAAGTGGGCCCGGGGCTCGGGTTTTGCCAACTTCGTGATTTTTAGTATTTTTCGAGTAATTTCGATTGGGTTATGTTTCTTTAGCATATAGTAATGTATTCTTGTGGTTTTGACTAGATTCGATGTGCGAGGAGGTCGATTCAAGAGGAAAGGGCATTGCGGACTAGTCTACGGCCGCCTTGAGGTGAGTAATAGATGTAGATAATGACCTGAGGGTTTGAAACCCTGGTATCTCACATTGTGACGCTGTATTGAGGCGAGACACGTACGCTACGGTGAGTGCCGGGTCGTTTGTGGACGGAACTATGGCTTAGTCCATCCGAGTGATGTCTATACTGTGTTATTGACTAGAAATTGGCTGGTAAACACCCTACTTGGATTGTTATGAACATATTTGGGTTGTGTGCCAACTATTCGGATCCCTTAGGGATTATTATCACTGTTGCCATGAAATTGAGCATGTTTCCATGATATCAGTCCTGAGTTAAGTACTGTCTAGAAATGATTAGCAATCTTCTAAGGTTTTAAATCACTTAAACTATAATACCTGTTAAAAATGGAACCGAAAATGGTAAACTTGATTGTGCCTGTGTGGCTTGCATGCATTTATAACTGGACTGATTGTGGACCAGCCTGCACGCCGCAGCGAATGCTACTATGTCATTGCGCTTGGGTTGTAGGAGCCCCTCCGGAGTTTGAACCCCCACAGTGTGCGCGGGTACCCAATGGATCGGGATGTACGCCACAACGGTCATGTGCATTGCATTGCATTCATGCATTGAATATATTTGTCTATCTGTCATTGATTAATGTTGTTTCATCGTTTAGTGTGCTAAGTGGTTAGTTTCAGCTTTACATTGTGGTATTTCGGGATTTCTTACTTTCAGTCATTATATATGTCTATTACCACTGAGTTGGAAGTACTCACTTTACTCTCTGCACCATGTGTGCAGATTCAGGTATCCCGGAGACTTAGCTGAGCAGTCGCTGTCTTCCAGAGTTTTATCAAAGTTGTCGAGGTAGCTGCCTGACGTTCGTAGGACCCGACTTCTCCCCTTTTATTCAGTTTTATTTCCGCATTCTAGACTTATGTATTTTCGAATATTTGTTACTCCATTATTTAGAGGCTCTAGACTCGTGACCCCAGATTCTGTTGGGATTGTCTCTTCGAATATTTCAATCTGTTCCGTATTGTTTTTATTATAAACATCGGCTTATTATTTTTATACTGTTAAATTTCCTTAAATTGTCGGTAATGAGTTATCAGGTTGGGTTCGAGAGTGATAATGGGTCAGGCTTGCCTAGCTATATGGTTGGGTGTCATCACGATCGGGATTGGGGTCGTGACAAGTCGGTATCAGAGCCTAGGTTACTAGGCCTCACGAGTCATGAGCCAATTAGTAGAGCCTCGCGGATCGGTACATAGACGTCCGTATCTATCCTCGGGAGGCAACAGAACCTTTAGGAAATACTTCACTTTCTTGAAATTCTTGTCGTGTGACTTTGTTGGTCCGAGAACTAAAATTTTGTATTCTATTCTCTCGCAGATTGCGAGAACTCGTGCTACCGGGCGTGGCGGACAACCACCTTTAGACCCCGCTAGGAGCCGTGGTCGCGATCGTGGTCGAGGCAGACCAGTAAGGGCAGCATCTACAGACCCACCAGCTGCTCAGGTTCAAGACCAGCCTCCAGCTGTAGATGCTCCAGCAGCACCTGTTCAGGCACCAACAGTGCCCATTGTGATTCCTGGTCTTCAGGAGGCTTTGGCTCAGATCTTATCTGCCAGCACTGACCTGGCTCAGGATGTATCAGCCACTACTGCAGCAGCTACTTCTCAGACCGGGGGTGGTCAGTAGACCCCCGCTGCTCGCACACCCGAGCAGGGTGTCCAGGGATTGCGGACACCGGGAGTTGCCCCAGTTGCCCCAGTTGCACCAGTTGCCTTAGTTGCGCTAGTCACACCAGCTCCAGATTTTGTGGTCCCGGCTATGCCAGATGACGAGCAGCGTCCACTGGAGAGGTTCGGCAGGCTCCAGCATCCGACGTTCAGTGGTACAGAGGGCGAGGATGCCCAGGGATTTCTGGACAAGTGTCAGCTTATGCTTCGCACTGTAGGGATATTGGAGTCGAGTGGAGTAGCTTTTACTACTTTCCAGTTCTCAGGGCCTGCATGTACTTGGTGGGAGGAGTTTGAGAGGCGTAGGCCTGTTGGAGCAGCGCCCCTTACTTGGCAGCAGTTCTCCGCTCTCTTTCTGGAGAAGTATGCACCGCAGTCTCGCAGGGAGGAGCTGTGTCGTCAGTTTGAGTGGTTGGTTCAAGGGGACATGGCTGTGACCCAGTATGAGTTGAAGTTTATGCAGCTAGCTCGGCATGCTACTTGGATGATCCCGACTGATCGGGAGAGGATTAGGAGGTTCGTGGATGGCCTCAACTATCCTATTCATATTTTGATGACTGGAGAGAGGGTTGTGGCCACCTCGTTTGAGGAGGTAGTTGATATGGCTCGTCAGATTGAGACAGACCATCGTCGGGAGCGTGAGGAGAGGGAG
>MDKF010104074.1:0-32715 GCA_026770625.1 Nicotiana glauca | reverse complement strand
TATAAGTTATTGAGTGTGTCCTGATATATGGCTTCGAGCCAAGTTGGGGAGGTTGCTGTTGATTAGCTGGTCGCATGGTCATGTGCTATGTTGGTTCCATTTCGAGGTATAATGGCAGATTAGTACTGGTTGCAGAAATTGAGTCGAGGATGGCACGAGTGAAGCAAAATTTTGACAAAGGTTATATGGTGCTTCGTAGATGTGAGAAAACAATAGGATGTCTTGAGCTGTTATTGATAAAGAATGCTCAGTGTATAGAGAAGGAAGATGTTTGTTTGTATTGGAAATGAGATCATATCCTGCGGTGTCAGAGTGCTAATAAGGTACGAGTGGTTCTGTTTGTTAAGTCAGGTAATTTGCAGTTTGAATAAGAGTGAATGACTCTCGAGAATGGTTTTATTATGTTCAAGATTCAACATGTAACAATCAGGTGTCTCAAGGTTGTGTATGTGGTCAGATACTGTGTTTTCATCGGAAAGGTCAAGACTTGTCGTATTTTATGTTAATTGTGGGATTCTATGTATCAGTATCTAGAAAGTAATGGTAACGAATTCAGATTCACAGGGAGTTCTTCCGAGTAAAGTATTCTGGAACGTGATGTTCCTGGGGATATTGAGAGAGTATTCGGCGGCTTGTGGGTTTTAGACAGTGTGGTCTTATGCTTGAGTCTCGTGTGGTAAGCTTGGGTTGACGCATTGTGGTGCTACAACAAGAGGGAATATCAAGTTGATGATGAATCAGAAGGGAAATTAGATAGATGGAATAGCTTGATAGTAGACCGAATCGATATGGTAAGGGTATGATTAATTCTTCGTATGTGTTCGAGGTAATGAGCCTTACAGGCATTTTGCAGCGATGCTCTCGAGCTTTGGCAGCTTGCTTAGCTTGGTTTGGGTAGAAGGATTCAGTCCTGGCAGTTTAGCTTGTGCACGTGGAATTGGGGGAGAGAGTCCTTATTGAGTTTTACCGTGGTTTGGAGATGAATATATTTTGTATGGGTATGCGAAGCATGGAATGTGTAATGATTTTCTTCCAAATGGGATCAGTGGAAGCTGTTGGCTAGGTGAGTTACAGTTCAGTTCTGAAAAGAAGTTCATAAAACTCTTAAGTAAAAAGTAGCCTCAGATAACGAAGGAAATGATTCTGCTAATTGGAAGTGATTTGACGAGAGTATTTGTCTTGAAAAGGGGTTATGTGTTTAGACTGATGATATTTCGATAGTATTGCGGCACTTTCTTGCTAGATCGACTGCTGATATTTGAGTTTGTTTGATGGCATAAGGGAATTTTAGAATATCTTTCATGGAATGATTTGGGTACTCGAGGTGTAATAGGTATTCATACTGCGGAATTTGGGATCAGGTACAGTGATTCGTGTGCTATATGGAGTTGGAGACCCGAGTGGATCTTTCTTTGCTTGATATATTAGATTTTGGATATGATATTGGGGTGTAGACTGGTTGTCTCAGTGTTGGGTTATTCTAGACTATTGTGCTATGGGCTATGTCGGAAAATGCCACAGGTTGTGTGGCGAGGTGCAACGGATTATGTTCTAGCAGAGTGGTTTGTATTCCAAAGACCAGCGGACGACTGGGAAGGATTGCTTTCTTAATCGGGCCTTCGTGGCGGATGTCAGTGCAGAGGTTTCTACCATTGATTCAGTTCCAGTATTGAGGGACTTTTTTCGGATGAGTTCTTGTGGCCGGGCATGTCGCCGGGCGAGATTATGGATTTTGGTATTTATTTGGTGCCGGGCACCGTACCGTACGGCTCCGGCAGGAGTCATAGTAGTGGAAGGAGCAGCTTCAGGCTTTTTGGTATTGAGTTCGTTGGTAGGCCGAGGTGGATACGTATATAGCTTGAGTTAGCTTGGTTGGTCCCGAGTTGTATTGTTGAGGGATAGGTTGGCTCTATCGCTATTGAGCTTGTTAGCGATCTGAGGAGAGCTATGAGTTGTTTTTCGGTGTTGTGAGACGTTATGATTTGTTGGCTATGGGCACATGTAGCGCGATTCTATTGGGGAATTCATAGTGAAAGTCGAGCGGGGAGAGTAATTGGATGCTGCTCGGTAAATGGAGTATTGGTTATGACCTATCGGGTTGCGTGGCATATGTTATTTGTTTCACCATGGGTGTAATGAATTTCTTTGGTCTCAGACATCAATTGTGCGTGGTTGTTGATTTTGAGCATAGCAACTTAAGGTGCTTCAGGTGTATCAATGTTTCGATATGATCGCGCATTGTAGCGGGGCTACGTGGAGATATGGCCTTTTGAGGTAGGTTCAGGTACTCTATTTCTATGATGTGAGATGGGGTCTCAGCCTTGTGTTGTAATGGTGTTGATGAACTCGAGGTGCAGCTCTTTCGTTCGAGTCATTTGTCATGATTTGATTATGTTCAGACCGTTCCTCATTGGTGCGTGTATTATGCAAGTTGTGGCTTAGGCCTGTGTTGAGGTGTCATATCACCAGGGTGGTGTGTTGGATTCGAGGTGATCGTTGGAGTTATTAATGAATACGAACATATTTGATTTCAGCTTGTTAGAGGGATAATATCGAGGATCGGCTCGGAATCTGCTATGGTATTAGTCTAAAGGTAAGTGACTTCATGAATGGTTGATCTGAGAAATGGCTACGATTTATTGCGTGTTTCATTTATCGTTGGCAGTATATGAAAGTGTTGGAATAAGGCCTTAGTGGATAAGAGGTTTTCTACCGGTATTCGGGTGTTGTGGGCAAATGCTGTGAATAGAAGTTATCATTTCGAGTGTTTGAGCTATATAGTATATCATGTGATTGAGGGTTATTACAGCTGGTTCAGGCTTATTCTGAGTATAAATGTGAGGTTCTGATCTTGTGTATGATTTCAGAAAGTGCAATGTGGTTCTACGGTTTATGGTTAAGATGGACTGTGAAATTTCAGCTATAATGTGTTATCAGACCTATGCGAGGTAGGGTGACGAGGGATCACCCCGGGTATATGCTGGGTAAGGTCATTCAGCTATTGGTTGGCTTCTAGTATAACTCTGGGTACGCTCGAGGACGAGCGTTTGTTTAAGTTGGGGAGGATGTGACGACCCGACCCGTCGTCTCATGTGTTACAGCTCCGTTTCCCCCATTTTATGCTTCTTCACATGGGGTCAGTTCTGCTGATGCTACACTTCTGTGCTTTTTTGCACAGATCACGGTGTTGAAGCAGCTATTGGACAACGACCGTAGATTGGGAGTAGACCTTTAGTCCAGAGACACCGAGGTAGCCTTGCTGACGTCCGCAGGCCCGGAGTCTCCTATATCTTTATTTCAGTTTGTTATCCTTTGTATCAAAACAAACAGATTATGACTTCTTTCAGTCTATTGTATTTAGTAATCTTAGAAGTTCTTGAGTATTGTGACACCAATCTTGGGTAGAGTTTGTTATTGGAATTTCCGCATTTCTTTCAGTGATTTACATTTGAGGGTTCCGCTTTTATTATTAACTGCTTCGTTTTACAAAATTGTTGATGTTTGCTAAAAGAGGTAATTAATAATTGGCTTGCCTAGCTCCTAATAGTAGGCGCCATCACGACTCCCGAAGGTGCGAAATCTGGGTCGTGACAAGTCCATAGTGATCTGCTCCCACTTCCACTCGGGAAGCTCAATCCTCTGAAACAAACCACCAGGCCTTTGATGCTCATACTTAACCTGCTGACAAATCAAACACCGAGCCACATATGCAACAATAGCCTTCTTCATTCTACGCCACCAATAATACTGCCGCAAATCTTGATACATCTTCGCGGCGCCCGGGTGAATAGAGTACTGGGAACTATGAGCCTCCTCCAATATCAACTCTCGAAGTCCATCCACATTAGGCACACATACTCGGCCCTGCAATCTCAAAACTCCATCATCACCTAAGGTAACTTGCTGGGCACCTCTACGCTACACCGTGTCTCTAATGACACACAAATGGGGATCATCAAACTGCCGATCACGGATACTGTGATGACCCGGCCCGTCGTCACGTCAATTACCGCCATGTTTTGCTCATTTTCTACTTCCTTATGTTTCATTGTAAGAGTCTTGGGTGAATGAGTCGAATTGAATTGGTTTTGGAAGGAAATGAAACACTTAGTCTCTTTAAGGAAAGTTTATTTTGGAAAAGTCAACCGGATATTGACTTATGAGTTAGAGGGCTCGGATGTGAGTTTTAGTGATTCGGTTAGCTTCGGGGGATGATTTGTGATAGCGTGATCGGAATTGGTTTTGGAGGTCCGGTGTAGAATTAGGCTTGAATTGGCGAAGTTAGCATTTTGGTGAATTCCGGTTGATAGGTGAGATTTTCATTCGACGGCCGGAATGGGATTCCGAGAGTAGCTGTAGCTTTGTTATGTTATTTGGGATGTGTGTGCAAAATTTCAGGTCATTCGGAGGTGATTTGGTTGGGTTTTTTTATCAAATGCGTGTTTCAGAAGTTTTTGAGGAACTTAGGCTTGAATCCGGTGAGAATTGATGATTTTAGTGTTGTTTGATGTGTTTTGATGATTGGAACAAGTTTGAATGATGTTTTAGGATGTGTTGGTGCTTTTGGTTGAGGTCCCGGGGGCCTCGGGGTGATTTCGGATGGCTAACGGGAAGATTTAAACTTGGAAAATATTGCAGAAACTTCAGATCACCTGTTGCAGAAGAATTGGTCTTCGCGTTCGCGTTGGTGAGTCGCGAACGCATAGAAGGAAATTGCAGGACCAGGATTTTGACCTTCGCGTTCGCGTCTGGGGCCTCGCAATCGCGAAAGGTTCAGGTGTTTAGTCATCGCGTTCGCGTGAAGTCATACGCATTCGCGTATAAGGAGTTGGGTCCCAGAATTGTTGTCCTTCGCGTCCGCATGGAGCAGTACGCGTTCGCGTAGGCTTAGTGGTTCATACCTTTGCGTTCGTGCGAGTGTAATCGCTTCCGCAAAGGGTAATTTTGGCAGTAGCAGATTTTGTTCATCGCGAACGCGAGAGGTCCCTCGCGTTTGTATAGAGGAAAAGAAGTCTGGACAGAAGGGTTTTATTAAATATTTCATCCGCGAACAAAGTCTTATTTCCACCATTGTTGAACAACCTTGAGATCTTTTGGATGTGAGTTGAAGGAGATTTCGACTGGGTGTGATTGGAGGTGAGTCCTATGACCTAAATACATGATTTAATGGTAGAATTAACATAGAAATTTATCAAAAGGGGGAAAAGCTAGGGCTTGGAATTTGATATTTCAACGTGGGATTTGATGGGATTTGGGCTCGGATTTGGTAGTTTTTGGTATGTATAGACTCTTGGCGAGATAAGGAATCCGATGATGTTAAATTTTCTGATTTTCGAGAAGCGGGCCCGGGGCTCGGGTTTTGCAATTTTGTGAATTTCGATATTTTTCAAGTCTTTTCGATTGGGGTATGTTCCCTTAGCCTATTGTAACGTATTCGTTGTGGTTTTGATTAGATTCGATGCGCGGGGAGGTCGATTTGCGAGGCAAGGGCATGGAGAGCTAGGATTTTGGCCGGCTTGAGGTGAGTAATGATAGTAAATGATATATTGATGGTTTGAAACCCCGAATTTGCACAACGTAGTGATATGTTGAGGTGAAACATGCACCTTATGATGAGCGCGGGGTTATTTACTACTGGGGATTGTGACTTGGTCCGTCCCGTTTGATATTTTACCGCATATTTAACTGAGATATGTTGGTTGTCAACATGATTTGGGCTTCTTGCCATATTTTGGGATTCATGCCAACTACTTGAGTCCTTCGTGGATTTTTTTATCACTCTTTCCTCACTATTTGATATATTACTTGAACTCAGTCCTGTTGATTATACTGTTTTACAAACTCAGCCACTTTAATTGAACTTTTGAGACTTAATTGATATTTCCACTGCTGTTTGGGCTGAGCACTACTATTTTGTTGATGCCCGAGGGGCTTATGATGTTTTCTGGACTGAGTGAGGCCGAGGGCCTGAGATACATTTATATGCCGCGAGGTGGCTGGAGTGACGTGATGAGCCTTTTAGGCCTTGTGAGTGATGTGAGGAGGCTTTCAGGCCTCGTGAGTGATGTGAGAAGGCTTTCAGGTCTTGAGTGTGATGTGAGGATGCTTTTAGGCCTCGAGTGTGATGTGAGAAGGCTTTCAGGCCTTATGTTGATATAGCGTTTGGGCTATAAGGGGCCCCTCCAGAGTCTGCACACCCACAGTGAGCGCGGGTAGCCATGTGATATGAGAGTGAGCCCGAGGGGCTGATATTATGCTGAGTGACTAATACTGAGCCCGAAGGGCTGATACTATTCTGAGCAATTAATACTGGGCCCGAGGGGCAGATTTCTACTCACTAATTACTTGTTGTTTTACCTGATTTACCAGTTTTTTTAAAAGGAGATTTCATCTGAATCTTTACTGTTTTACTATTTTACTGCGTGATTGCTGTTTTACTGTTTTACTATTTTACTGCCTGACTCTTTACTGTTTTACTATTTTACTATTTTACTCACTAATTGCTTTGTGCAGTTATGTGTTTTCATGCCTTCGGTTATTATTTATTATTATTACTCACTGGGTCGGAGTACTCACATTACTCCCTGCACCATGTGTGCTAATACAGGCATAGAGGAGTCTGCACCTAAGCGCTGATTCTTTCCAGACCAGGCAGCGAGTTGGAGTGACGAGGTAGCTGTTGACGTCCGCAGCCCCTTGTCTCCCCTATTTTATATCTTTTGAGTTCCTTCGGACTATTGTATCAGATTTTATATTTTGTAGACTCAGTACAAACTCTGTAGTAGCTCATGACTTGGGACACCCCAGTTTGGGCTGTGTCGGGATGGTTTCCCTCGTTATTATCGCTATTTCCGCATAGGTAAGGTTCAAAAGAATTTACAAAAAAGGGATTTTTTTGAGTATTTTAGAAAGGGTCGGTTAGGAGAGGGAGGTATCTGTAATTGAATAACTATAAGCCAACCCTTCTAGATGTTTCGACGCTTGATTCTCGAATAGGATTGAATCTAAGATGAATGCTTGGTTTACGTTATGGAAGAAAGATATTAAGCATGTGTTAGAATTGTTATTGTTAACTAATTGCTTTAAATGAGGTGTTGGCATTGTTCTGGCTGGCCTTGTCTTCACGAGAGGCGCCATCACGATCGGGTTTGGGATTGGGTCGTGACAAGTTGGTATCAGAGCCTTGGTTACTAGGTCTCGCGAGTCATGAACTGGTTTAGTAGAGTCTCGCTTTTCGGTACGGAGACGTCTGTACTTATCCTCGAGAGGCTGCAGAACCATTAGGAAAACTTCACATTCTTGAAATTTTGTCTTGCGAACTTGTTGAGCCGAGTACTAAATTTCTCTTTATTCTATTCTCTGACAGATGGTGAGGACACGAGCTATCGGAAGAGACGGACGACCACCAGTACCACCCACTGAGGCCACAGAGGCCGTGGACGAGGTCGTGGTCGTGGCAGAGGTAGAGCGGCAAGGGCAGCACCGGTTGATCCTCCAGTTGCCACAGCTCAGGACCAGGCTCCAGCAGCACCAGTTCAGGCACCAGCTGTGCCCATTATGATTCTGGGTTTTCAGGTGACTTTGGCTTAGATTTTGATAGTTTGCACTGACCTAGCTCAGGCAGTTTCAGCCACCACAGCAGCAGCTACTTCGTAGGTTGGGGGAGGCAATCAGACCCCCGCTGCTCGCATACTTGAGCAGGTAGTGTAGGGATTACAGACTCCAGAGGCACCTCCAGCTCAGCCAGTTGCACCATTGCAGGAGTTCAGGGTTCCAGCTATGCCTGAGGATGAGCAGCGTTGCCTCGAGAGGTTTGGTAGACTCTAGCCTTCGACATTCAGTGGTGCTGAGGGCAAGGATGCCTAGGGTTTTCTTGACAGGTGTCAACGTATGCTCTGTACAGTGGGGATCCTTGAGTCTAGTGGTGTGGCATTCACCACCTTTCAGTTTACTGGGGCTGCCTTCACTTGGTGAGAGGCGTGTGAGAGGCGTAGGCCGGCTGGTGCGGCACCTTTGACTTGGCAGGAGTTCTCCACTCTCTTCTTGGAGAAGTATGTACCGCAGTCCCGCATAGAGGAGCTGTGCAGGCAGTTTGAGTGGCTAGGCAGGTAGATATGATTGTGTCTCAGTACGAGATGAGATTTTTAGAGTTGGCTCGTCATGCCGTCTGGATGGTTCCGTCGGATCGGGAGCGGATTAGGAGATTTGTTGATGGCCTTAACTACCATCTCCGTGTTCTTATGACTAGAGAGAGAGAGTATTGGGTGCTTCATTCGAGGAGGTAGTTGATATAGCTCGAGAGATTGAGGCGGTTCGCCGTCAGGATTGAGAGGAGAGGGAGGCCAAGAGGCCTCGAGGTTCTGCCAGTTACAGTGGCGCTCCTTCGAGGGGCCAGTTCCAGCAGGGTAGGGGTTGTTCTTTCAGGACCGCTCAGTTGGCTCGTCCCGAATATCGTGGGGGATATTCAGGTCGTGGTTATCATGGTTCTCAGCAGAGTCATCCTTCACTCAGCGCTCTTCCAGCACGCAGTTCATCTCGAGCCCCATCTGTTCAGGGTTCTTCTAGGCCGAGTGCGTCAGCTAGTCACTCCGGCGTGAGGGGTTCCCTTCAGTCCCATTCTCCAGCACCCGGGAGTTGTAATGAGTGCGGAGAGTTTGGGCATATGTGGAGGCAGTGTCCTCGTCGTGCTGCTAGCTTATCTCAGCAGAGGGGTCATCCCTCATCTTATGGTCCAGTTTCTTCAGCACCCGCCCCGCCAGCTAGGGGTGAGGGTCAGGCAGCCAGGGGTCGCCCCAGAGGTGCAGGTCGATCAGGTAGTGGTCAGGCTCATTTTATGCTCTTCAGGGTAGGACAGATGTTATTACTTCAGATGCTGTCATTACATGTATTATTTCAGTCTGCCACATGGATGCCTCAGTCTTATTTGATCCCGGTTCCACCTATTCTTATGTGTCCTCATATTTTGCGCATTATTTGGGTACGTCCGAGGGTGTCTTGCTTTACCTGTTCATGTATCTACCCCGGTGGGCGATACTATTATTATAGACCATGTGTATCGGTCATGTTTGGTGACTATGTTCCTAGTAGAGTATTTCTTTCTTGAAGGCCTAACGTATGGTTAAGAAGGGTTGTCTTTCCTATTTGGCATTCGTGAGAGATGTGGGAGCTGAGACTCCTAGCATTGATTCTGTTCCAGTTGTGAGGGAGTTTCCCGATGTGTTTTCTGCAGACCTGCCGGGCATGTCGCCGGATAGGGATATTGATTTTGGTATTGACCTGGTGCCGGGTGAGCCCATATCTATTCCACCATATCGTATGGCATCAATGGAGTTAAAGGAATTGAAGGAGAAGCTTTAGGAGCTCCTGGATAAGGGATTCATTCGGCCTAGTGTGTCACCTTGGGGTGCGGCAGTTCTGTTTGTGAAGAAGAAGGATGGCACAATGAGAATGTGCATCGACTATTGGCAATTGAACAAAGAAACAGTGACGAACAAGTTTCCCCTACCTCGCATTGATGATTTGTTTGACCAGCTGCAAGGAGCGAGGGTGTTTTCCAAGATTGATCTCCGTTCGGGTTATCACCAGCTGAAGATCAGGGATTCAGATATTCATAAGACTGCTTTCAGGACTAGATATGGTTACTATGAGTTTTTTTTCATGTCTTTCGGGCTGACCAATGCCCCAGCAGCATTCATGCATCTGATGAACAGTGTATTTCGGCCTTATCTGGATTCATTTGTCATAGTGTTCATTGATGATATTCTGGTGTACTCACGCAGTCAGGAGGAACACGTACAACATTTACGAGTTATATTGCAGAGATTGAGGGAGGAGAGGCTTTACGCAAAGTTCTCCAAGTGTGAGTTCTGGCTCGGTTCAATGGCTTTCTTAGGACACGTGGTATCCAGCGAGAGTATTCAGGTTGACCCGAAGAAGATAGAGGCGGTACAAAGTTGGCCTAGACCATCCTCAGCTACGGAGATTCATAGTTTCCTTGGGTTGGCAGGCTATTATCGCCGGTTTGTTCAAGGTTTTTCCTCTATTGCATCGCCTTTGACTAAGTTGACTCAGAAGGGTGTTTCATTTATATGGTCGGACGAGTGCAAGGAGAGCTTTCAGAAGCTTAAGACAGCTTTGACCACAACTCCAGTATTGGTTTTGCCGTCAGCTTCAGGTTCATATACGGTATATTGCGATGCTTCTAGAGTTGGGATTGGATGTGTTTTGATGCAGAAGGGTAGAGTTATTGCTTATGCTTCTCGTCAGTTGAAGCCCCATGAGCAGAACTACCCCGTTCATGATTTGGAGTTAGCTGCTATAGTCCATGCATTGAAGATTTGGAGGCATTACTTATACGGCGTATCTTGTGAGGTATTCACTGATCATCGCAGTCTTCAGCATCTGTTCAAGCAGAAGGATCTTAATTTGAGGCAGCGGAGATGGCTAGAATTATTGAAGGATTATGATATTACTATTCTGTATCACCCAGGGAAGGCCAATGTAGTGGCAAAGCCGAAAGGCGATGAGTATGGGGAGCTTGGCGTACATTCCAGTTGAGTAGAGGCCATTTGCAGTTGATGTTTAGGCCTTGGCCAATCGGTTTGTGAGACTAGATATTTCAGAGCCCAGTCAGGTGTTGGCTTGTGTGGTTTCTCGGTCTTCCTTATATGACCACATCAGAGAGTGTCAGTATAAGGATCCGCATTTGCTTGTCCTTAAGGACGGGGTTCAGCATGATGATGCCAGGGATGTGACCATTGGAGAAGATGGTGTGTTGAGGATGCAGGTCCGAATTTGCGTGCCCAATGTGGATAGGCTTCGGGAGTTGATATTGGAGGAGGCCCATAGCTCGCGGTATTCCATTCATCCAGGTGCCGTAAAGATGTATCAGGATCTTAGACAACACTATTGGTGGCGGAGGATGAAGAGAGATATTGTGGAGTATGTAGCCCGGTGTCTTAATTGTCAGCAGGTGAAATATGAGCATCAGAGACCGGGTGGCTTGCATTAGTAGATGGTTATTCCTGAGTGGAAGTGGGAGAGAATTACTATGGATTTTGTTACCAGACTCCCACAGACTTTGAAGAAATTTGATGCTATTTGGGTGTTTGTAGACAGGCTGACCAAGTTCGCGCACTTCATTTCGGTCTGTACTACTTATTCTTCAGAGCGGCTGGCAGAGATTTATATTCGGGAGGTTGTTCGGTTGCATGGTGTCCCAGTTTCCATCATATCAGATCGGGGCACTCAGTTCACCTCTCAGTTTTGGCAGGCTGTTCAGCGAGAGTTGGGTACTCAGGTACAATTGAGCACAACCTTTCACCCTCAGACGGACGGACAGTCCGAGCGCACCATTCAGATATTGGAGGATATGCTACGCGCATGTGTCATTGATTTTGGAGGGTCATGGGATCGGTTTCTACCGCTTGCAGTTGCCTACAACAACAGCTATCAGTCCAGCATTCAGATGGCACTGTATGAGGCCTTGTATGGGAGACGGTGTAGATCTCCAATTGGTTGGTTCGAGCCCGGTGAGGCTAGATTGTTGGGGACAGATTTGGTTCAGGATGCATTGGAGAAGGTGAAAGTGATTCAGGAGAGACTCCGTGCAGCGCAATCGAGGCAGAAGAGTTATGCAGATAGGAAGGTTCGAGATGTGTCCTATATGATTGGTGAGAAGGTCTTGCTAAAGGTTTCACCCACAAAGGGTGTTATGAGATTCAGAAAGAAAGGGAAATTGAGTCCGCAGTTCATTGGTCCATTTGAGGTACTTAGGAGGATTGGGGAGATGGCTTATGAGCTTGCCTTGCCACCCAGCTTGTCGGGCGTGCATCCAATTTTTCATGTTTCTATGCTTCGGAAGTACATTGGTGAACCGTCCCATGTTCTGAATTTCAGTACAGTTCAGCAGGAGGGTGACTTGACTTACGATGTAGAGCAAGCAGCCATATTGGATCGTCAGGTTCGGAAGTTGAGGCCAAAGGATGTTGCTTCAGTGAAAGTGCAGTGGATAGGTCGGCCCGTGGAGAAGGCTACCTGGGAGACCGAGCGCGAGATGCGGAGTAGATATCCACACCTATTTGAGGCTTTAGGTATGTTTCTTGACTCGCTCGAGGACGAGCGTCTGTTTAAGTTGGGGAGGATGTGATGACCCGACCCGTTGTCACGCGAGTTACCGCCCTGTTTCCCCCATTTTCTGCTCCTTTATGCTTCATTATCAGTGTTGGGTGTGAACGAGTTGATTTTGATTGGTTTTAGAAGGAAAAGAGACACTTAGTCTCTTTAAGGAAGGCTTATTTTGGAAAAGTCAACCGGATGTTGACTTATATGCTAGGAGGCTCGGATGTGAATTCCAATGATTTGGTTAGCTTCGAGGGATGATTTGTGACCTAGGAGTGTGATCGGGAGTGATTTTGGAGGTCCGGTGTAGAATTAGGCTTGAATTGGCGAAGTTAGTATTTTGGCAAATTCCGGTTGATAGGTGAGAATTTGATCTGAGGGTCGGAATGGAATTCCGAGAGTTGCAGTAGCTTTGTTAGGTGATTTGGGATGTGTGTGCAAAATTTCAGGTTATTCGGAGGTGCTTTGGTTGGGTTTTTGATCGAATGCGTATTTCGGAAGTTTTTAAAGAACTTAGACTTGAATTCGATGAGAAATGATGGTTTTAGTGTTGTTTGAGGTGTTTTAATGATTGGAACAAGTTCGAATGATGTTATAGGAGGTATTAGTATTTTTGGTTGAGGTCCCGGGATCCTCGGGGTGATTTCGGATGGCGATCGGGGAGTTTTGGACTTGTAATATTGCAGAACCTGTGCTGCTTCTGGTATTTCCGCACCTGCGGAAAAGGAGTCGCAGGTGCGGTACCGCATGTGCGGCGTGGGATCTGTAGAAGCGAAAAGGTGGATGTTAGGCTGGACCGCAGATGCGGACAGGGAGCCGCACCTGCGGAGCCGCAGATGCGGCTGAAGGGACTGCAGAAGCGGCCAAGAGCTTTAAGTGAATTCCACAGAAGTGGAAGCTGTGACCGCAGAAGCGGTTCCGCATAAGCGAAAACGGGACCGCAAAAGCGGAAGTAACTGGGCAGAGGCATTTAATTCCATCTTCGCGAATTTTTGAAAGAGCTAACATTTTCACTTCGGACTTGGAGTATTGTGGGCGATTTTGAAGAAGGTTTCAAGGGGTTTCGATAAGGTAAGGATTCTTGAACTTAAACCACGATTTTATGGTGCAAATACATGAATTTAGACTGAAAAATTAAGGAATCAAGGGTTAAGAATGGAGGTTAAGGTTTGAAACTTAAGAGAGTTAAAAATGAGGATTTGAGGGGTCATTTGGACTATGATTTTGGTAATTTTTATATGTATAGACTCGTGGCGGGATAAGGAATCCGATGATGTTAAATTTTCTGATTTTCGAGAAGTGGGCCTGGGGCTCGGGTTTTGCTAATTTCGAGATTTTTGCTATTTTTCAATTGTTTTCGATTGGGTATTGTTCCATTGACACATTGTGATGTATTCGTTGTGGTTTTAATCAGATTCGGTGCACGAGGAGGTCGATTTGAGAGGCAAGGGCATAGCGAGCTAGGATTTTGGCCGACTTGTGATGAGTACTGGATGTAAATGATGCTCTGAGGGTTTGAAACCCCGCATTTGCAAATCGTAGTGCTATATTGAGGTGACTTGCACGCCGAGTAGCGAGCGTGGGGTAGAGCACCGTTGGGGATTGTGACTTGATCTGTCCCGATATATGAATATACTGCGTATTTGACTGAAATTCATTTATTATCATTATAATTTGAGCTGCTTGCTATATTTGGGCTTCGTGCCAATTGATTTAATCCTTTAGTGATTATTATTACTGGCCTCTTACCATTTTTACATATTAATGAACTCAGTCCTGGTTTTAATACTGTTTTGTAAACTCAGCCACCTTTTTCTTTCACTTGAAACTTAATTAATATTTTAAAGGAAGTTTGGGCTGAATATTTCTATATTGTTGTGCCCGAGGGGCTTATGTGATTTTGGACTGAGTATGGGATCGGGTTGCGCGCCGCAGTGGTACTATATTGATATTGACTTGAGGCCAAGGGCCTAGTTGATGCCACGAGAAGGCTTATTATTGTGATTGAGCCGTAAGGGGCCCCTCCCGGAGTCTGCACACCCCCAGTGAGCGCCGTCGACGATAAATAAATGGAGTGGGCTGCATGCCGCAGCGGGTACTGGAGAGTACCAATTTATGTGTTGCATTGCATATTTGTTTGTCATTTACTTATTTATCTATTGTGGTATTTCCATAATTGTTTTCATTGATTTACTGATTTGTACTGCTGGGTTCAAGTTGTTGTATTTATAGAATTACTTTTTGCCTATTCAGGATTTCTTATTCTCAGCCTTTATTTATGTTTATTACTCACTGAGTTGGAAGTACTCACTTTACTCCTTGCACCTTGTGTGGAGATTCAGGTGCACCCACTGAGGCTGAGTGAGACTTTCTCTGTCGAGCATCATATCCGGGAGCATCAAGGTAGCTGCATGACGTCTGCAGTCCTGATCTTCCCATCTATCCTATTTATTATATTCCACATTTCTTCAGAATATTATGTAGTAGGTTGACACTCGTGTCTATGGGAACAGTAATTTTACCAACGGTTCAAGAACCGTTGCCATAGGTCATGTATGGTAACGGTTACAACCGTTACAATAGCATCTAAGTGATACTAGCCCACTTTAACTATAAAACCGTTGCAATAGTAAAATAACCGTTGCCATAGATGTATCTAAAGCAACGGTCATATGAACTGTCCCAATAAAATAATTTACTGGAACACATCTTTAGTAAAAATAGCTATTGGAACGGTTATTTTTTTCCCTCTTTATTTCCCCCCTGAATTTTTGTTAACCCGCCAAATATCCCCTATTTATTTAGTATTTTTAATTTTTAATAATTTTAATAGCAAAATATTTGTGTTATAGTTCTGTGTATACCCAACGCCGCGATATCCCCTGTGCCACAACCTTCTTTTTTCTGCAAGAATCTTCTCCTTCCTCTTCAAAATCGCCGATTCCCCCATCTCCCTCTCTCTAAAAACTCCGATAGCCCCATCCCTCTCTCTGATGCCCTGAAAAACCCTCAGTCCTCTTTTAATTTAGAGTTTTCTGAGGTTTAGTTTGATTAAGTGCAGAATGAATATGAGAAACTTAGATTTTGTGCAAATGGTTTGTATCCTTTGAAGGGCTTAGGTCAACTTGTTGTGCAAATGTTACAAACGAAGATTGGAGAAACAATTTGAAGACCCAAATACTAAGGAAATAAGTTTTTTTTTGCGCTCATTGCACTTTCTGTTTCTTAATCGAGAAATCTGGTCTTATTTTTGGGTTTTCTTATGGTTTTTTCAGTTGAATTAGGGTTTTTTTGTGAAATTTTCCTATGTTTGTTTTGGAGCCTTTTTGTATTTCTAGTCCGTGGTGGCTTTTTATGTTGTTATGTTTTCCAAGTTACTGAAAACTCTCATACAAGCAAAGAAAGTTCTTGTTTTGGATAAAGTTCTTAAATCTTTTTCTGTTCTTACTTTTGCTCTATCTTGACTTGCATTCTCGTTTTCCTTAACCATTTAATGCATTAATCTTTTTCCTTCACTGTACATTGTTCGAATGTGTTACTTTTACAGCTATGCTGCTAGCGATCCTTTTTTTTGGAAGTTACATTCAAGTTCCCATGTTGTCTTTAATTAGCTACAATATTTGAAAATGTCAGAAGCATAAGTCTATATTTGAACTTTTCCAATTGTTTTTGATGACTGATGAGTACCTCATAAGTAGTATGAGCCCATATTTGAACTAATAGATTTATGTAATCTGATGAATGTCAAATTGACAACTATTTTAGTATTCCATTGGCGTTAGTGTTACTTCTTTACTTAATTTTTTAATTTCTTACTGCAGTGGTTAGCTAGAAGACACGCACATTTACTACGCGCTCAACAAGGGATTCCTATCTCCAAATTTGGGGTAAGCATTAGAACCCAAAACATACTTGATTTAGTTTATGTTAACTTTCACATATGGCATGTTTGAATTAGGTTGTGCCTGTTGTATATATTTCCCTTGCCCTTCGATTTTGTTTCCAATTACTGTGTAAAAGCATTAAATTGATGTTATTTTTGCTATCTTTTCAATTTTCATGTTAAAGTTAGTTGTTCTTTTTGGTAGCTAGAAAGTTGCTCTATTGATCAAAAGGTAGAGATCCTACAAAAAGACATGATTCTCTGTAAATGATATCACAATTACTATGGCTTCTGCTATTCTTTCACCCATTTCGTATAAGCCCATCATTGATATCACAATTAGCTCTAGTATTTAAAAAGAGTATAAAACTAGCCTACTACAAATTGCTCCTTTGTGCATTGTTTCTCCTTTCCTTGATGTTGTGCTCTGTATGTGTGTCCTACATATTTGTAAATTATTGCTGCATTTGTGTCCTTAACTTGTATTCCATATAAGCTACTGCATAGTCGACCAGTGTTCCACATAGAGTACCGGTGCTCCACCTCGATGACCATTGTTCCACATTGATAGTCCATGAGTGTTGCTGCCTTCTTGTGTTCTTTGTATGGTATTATCAACTGTTATGCACACTGTCTTCTCCCACAATTCTGTGTGGAAGTTGGATTTTATCGTCCATACTTGGATTGTAATCCATGATAGAACCTGTGTATTTCTAGTCATCCCTTGTTCTTTGTATGTCCTACTATCTGTATATGCAAAGCTTCTTGTGCTATTGTCTTTCATATCCTCTCTAGCTTCCTTTGAAAGTACCTCCTCGACTGTGAGTATGTGGAAAGTATATGCTTGCCTTCCTTTGTAATTACTCCCTCTGTATTCATGTGTGCATTCCTGTGTATTTGAACCTGTGTATGGTTGAAAAGAAAACACAAAAAGAAAGCTCACAGATTCACATTTAATCAGTCATGATGTTTCCCTATTAAATGTAGTTAAAATTGATTGAACTTTACTTTCTTCACTATTCTTTGCAAACTAATCAGTTTGAATTGATGAACGAATAGGATGTTATAACTGCTATATTTGTTAAATTCCTTCCAATGAATTGTCGTATTAAGCTTCAGTGGATGTCTTACTAATTTGATGCTCTCATATTCTTTTGGTGTGTTTGAGTTGACCATATTATTCTATATCAAGATTTGTCTTACTAATTCCATATTATTTCAATAAAAATTTTGGAATTAAATTTATCCCGTATTTGGTTGGAGGTATTATCTAAAATCAATATTATTTTAGATGGAAGAAATATCCTGTAGATGATAAAATTGATGCTTCTACACAAAAATGGAAATTTGCTTTTCTTTTCCATAACTGAATGGCAAGTTCTAAAGGAAACTTTTATTTGAGTACATAAGAATATGGTATATGTTCAAAGGCAAGGCAACAACATAAGAAAAAGTGGTGCGTCGATATATTTTGTTAGAATAAAATCTGAATTTCTTTAGTTGTTATTCCGTTTGGCTTTATTGCTGAATGCAGGCCCACCGCTTACACTAATATCTCTTAAAGGAAGATAGTGTACCTTTTTTTATCCAGTAAATTTGTTTCCTGTCAAATACCTGCAAAGTACCAGAAGAATAAAAGAAGAGAAAAATGTAAGCCTAACATTGATGCTTATATGGCTAGAAAGAAACAAGGATATCTGAAGAATATCCACTTACATAAAATCTACTTTGGATAGTTACAAGATTTCATTAGATGCAATCTATCTGAAGTTGTTTTTCCTGGGGAATTTACTGATGTTGCAGACTATTTTGCATACGGTGGGCATGCATTCAGCAATAAATCATGAGGTTGTAGTTGCAGAGGATCCATATAGATACTTCGAATGGAGAATCAGCTATGGCGATATATATCCTCTTGGTGTCCGCCAACAGGTATTTGTATGTACACTATTTTTGTGTTTGATACGATAAAAATCTTTTTTGATAACATATTTTTCATGAGGAAGTCATTTTCTGTTTTCTATAGTAATTCTAACTTGGTAATTTAAATATTCAATTAATAATCTGTTATAACTGGTTAAAAGATAGTACTAAAAATCCATAATTCTAACACACTTTAGTTCTCTATTACATGCATTTACTAAACTGATGTAAAGTCTTATAACACGTTTTAATAAACGGTATATCGCCTAGTAAAGTCTATATTTTCCTTTTTTAAGTTAACTCTATCTTTATTACACAATCGTTAGAAGTGTTTACTTTTTGCATTATGAAATGGACTTTTCTTTTTCAAGAATGCCTTATTTGATAATTCCTCTTGTGTATAACTAGTAAATGACGATGCAGGAATGGACTTCAACAAAGGAAAAATTCATTTGAAGATGGTGTGTATGGAACGACATGTCCCATCCCTCCTGGAAAAAACTTCACATACATAATGCAGGTGAAAGATCAAATAGGAAGTTTCTTCTATTTTCCATCTCTCAAATTCCATAAAGCCGCTGGTGGATTTGGAGGAATTAGGATTCTCAGTAGGCCAAGAATTCCAGTCCCTTTTCCTGAACCTGCTGGAGACTTCACCATTTTTATTGGAGATTGGTACAAAACTGATCACAGGGTATTACAATTTCATTTCATTTCATCACACTCAGAGTGCGCATTTGGTATGACAGAAGTTGAAAATATTTTTCTGGAAAAAATATGTATTGAAAATTAATAATAATATTAACAAACCGAAGAGCATCTTCATGAAATTTTTTAGTAATAGAAATTAATAATAATATTTCCTGATTGTTAGTTGATCAAGTAATACAAAGTGAGAAATTAACATAGTTAGGGAAAAGACTTCTTGGAAAGAAGAATAAAGGAAGATTTTGGATATTTCCTTATTATCAAGGGACTAAATTTAATGTGTCTGACAATGTTGGAATTATTGATTTTGGATTTCCAGGTATTACAAACAATTTTAGACCGTGGAAAGATGCTTAAATTCCCTGATGGCATTCAGATCAATGGCCTTGGTCATGATAGTGCAAAATTCACTGTTGAACCAGGTATACATAGTAGTAACAAAAAGGAGTCTTTCTTAGTTGATAGAAAATAGAGATATGTAGTTAATGGTGTGTCCTTCATCCCTGCCGATACGCCGCTTAAGATAGCAGACTATTACAATATCGAAGGAGTATTCGAAGTTGGAAGCATCGCTGATCAGCCTACAGGTCGACATATACACCTTAACACAGCAGTTATGGGAGCAGACTGCAGAGCATTTGTGGAGATTGTTTTTGAGAATAGAAAGAACATTATGCAAAGCTGGCATCTTGATGGTTACTCTTTCTTCGTCGTCGGGTAATTACACCTTAGCATCTCATTCTATACATAACAAACTACATGATTTTAGTTACTTAATTAAACAATAAAGTTTGTAATGTTCACAGAATGGATGGTAGTAGATGGAGTCCTGCAAGTAAAAAACAGTACCACCTTATAGATGCTGTTTCACGCTGTACCACACATGTTAGAATAATATAATGAACTAATTACTCAATATTATTTTTCACAATTTTATTTTGATAAATGTTGAATTGACTTTGACAGGTTTATCCAAGATCATGGACATCAATATATGTGCCCCTGGAATGAAGCAACATTACTCAAAAGTGTCAAAGGCATGTCCTACATCATTCAGAAAGTGTTCTTAGTTGAAAAAGGTAGTGTTTGTTGTGTTATAAATTTACGCACAATATTAAATTGCACATGCCAATACTCTTTGGATTTGTTACTTCTCAAAACTGAGAACTTGACAAAGTTTTGCCTTGGTATATGAATGAAGTTTGGGTTAAAGCTGGTCGTCATGTGTTTAAGGATGTATTAATCCCTGTAGTATAGAACTTTGTATCTTGGTAGCTAGCCCTCTGCAGTTTTACTTCTTGAATGCCTTTTCACGTCCTATAATGGAGACAACGACATAAACTTAAATTTTCCTTACTTGACGAACGACTGTTGCAACTGAGAATAGAGTGGACCAATTGGACATGTCTGCTTACCTACTTCAATGTCATCTTGTAGTTTGTTTAATTGCAGCTATACATACTTATGGTTATAGAAACCTAACATGAATAAATCTTGTAGTTCTTATTTAGCTAAAAAAATTTTCCATATATTCCAGAACCAGTAGGTCATGAAATAGGCACTCTATTTGATGGTTCCTTTTTATCTTGACTAAAACTTATTCTTCTTGCAATGTTTGGGTTTAGTGGGTGCTAATAACATATAATCCTTTGCATGGTATAAACTCAAGCCCATTGGTTTCAAAAGTTCTTTTTAGGTATTCTGATTCTATCGCTGGGTTTCTATGGAACACAGAGCATGAAGATCAAAACAGTTTGTTGATCTTCATGACTTCGGTGACGTTCTTCGCTGCTCCGTTTTTCTCTTTCAACGTAAACAAATAGTTAAAAAAATTAGTTTGCTGATCTATCGTGTTGGATCTTTTACTACGGCTCTATTGTTTGAAGGTTTATAAGTTTTGACTTCATTGAGCTTCAATAAACTGATAATCAGACTGTAATCTTTAATGTGTAGCCTGTAAATTATAGAGCTTTGATTTTTTTCATTCATTGTCCCAAAGTAAAGATTTGGATAATCTGAGTTGTTTAATTAGCCCTTGTGGTTGGGTATAAACAAAAGTAGACGTCTATGAAGTGCTCAAATTAAAATAAACACTCAGGATCAAGGTACTTTAATGAAATGTTGAGTACTTTAATATATGTCAGTTAGTAGCCATGTCGTTGAAACAGTAGAACTTTGCTTATATTTAACTTATTTTTCCTTCTTGCTTATTGATATATTTCATATGTACCTGTCATTGGAAGAGATAATATTTTCTATTTTACATAATCAGCACCTTTGAAAACAACTACTAATAGTTTTCATTTACTCTATCAGGACCTGTTATTCATCTATTGGTCGAGCAAGATTCTCAAAGCTTGCAGCAATTACTTCCTAAAATTTCGGGTTGGGTTTACTATCCGAATAATGACCGTGTATGTATTCAGTTACATATTTAACCTACATCTTTAAAGTTGCTTAGTTATGTATACATAATTGTTTGTTTTCTTTATATGTTGTTGAAGTTGGACTGACTCAATAAATCTCTTGAGCACTTGTGGCCTTATCTGGACAACATACTCTCCATTTCTTAACAGTGTTTTGAATTTCCTTCTCATAGTATCTTACGTAACTATCTTAGCTTAATTAGCAAAGCTTATTCCTTTGTACAAAGATAGAAACTCGCCAAGTAAAAGGTCTTGTACAAATAAGAAGGAATGGTGAAAGATGAAACAAAGGAGTTAAAAGTATGATCTTTCAGTAAACTAAGAGACCTAACTAAGAGTCCTCTGATTGTAACTTTATTTAGGGAAAAAAAAGTCTTTGAATATGTTGACTGGTGTACTTATGGATAGTCTTCTCATCTTGATAGTTTTCTCGTTAGTATGTGTACTCTATACTACAAGTTCTTTGCGAGGTAGAATCACATGCTTTTTTTGAGAAGAAATGGTTTACATCTAGAAATATTAATAGGGGTGGCATGTACTTAATCTTGAGCAGCCTTCTTGAGATATAGTTTTACCAAGTTCACTTAAGTTTTCAAATGTAAATTGGTATGCTACTTTGCTCATTATCAATACTTGTATTTACATCAGTTATGCTATTCATCTACTAATATTTTTATAGAGTTTCACTTGATTCTGCTTCAGCAATACTATTATTAACTCATTATTGAAATAAAAATGACCATAAACATTTTCATAGATACTCCTTTTAACTTTGTGCAGATCAACCAGGCTTGCACTTTTTGCACTTTCTGGACACATGGTTTTTCCGTTCTGATGATTTAGTTTGCAACACGCTCAGCTCGATCTACTTTTTGACGAACTTATATGATGTTGAAAAATAAAATTTGTTAGTCAAAGGATAAAGCTTTCTGTGCTTTGCTTTTGGGTCCTTGCAGATATTGTCACTGTACCTTTATTTACAATAGCAGTATTTTTTATGTTTCTCTTTAGTACTTACAAAAAATCATGACAAAGAATTTGAAAAATTAGTGAGACCTCTCAAAAGAGAAAGTCGAAATGTTACGGTGAGAATCAGAAGTAACACAATGTATAATGAAATAATATAGGTCGTATAAGTTAGGCCCGGGCGAAGCCCGGGCTATCCCTACTAGTAGATTAATGGATGTGGCTAGAACACATAAATCCAATATTACTACAACTGATCCTTTGGTTCTTCCTGCCTTAGAGCAGTTTCTTTATCTTTGGTCTGAGCATAATCCATTTTGCAAATCTCACTTTATACTCTTTTAATTTGTAGGTGGAGTAGATGAATTGATGGAAGCCGGAGGCAGTGATCAAGATCTAGACCTTACTTGAATTTTGAATTGTTGATTGTTGTAGATGCATGTGGCGGTTTCTAGGAATGTTTGTTATCAAAACATTTTAAAACTTTTGATGTTGAAATATCAAATATATGTTATTGGTTTCATCACTATCTATGAATTTATTATTAACTTGCCGGACAATTTGGATTATTAAAAGTTTCATTTTGTATTTATATAAATTTTAGTATTTTATAGTTTATTGTATATATATGTAAAATCTTTATTTACAACAGGGGCACTATTTTTAATTCAATTAAATTGTTACAGCTAACAAAACCATTCCAAAATAATATAACAACCGTTGCAATAGGTAGATCAACCGTTGCCATAGACCTTGCAAATCGTTCCAAAATAATCTAAAAACCGTTACAACATGTAAGTGAACCGTTGCCATAGGATCTGCAAATTGTTCCAAAATAATCTACAAACCGTTGCAATAGGTAGTTCAACCGTTCCATTTAACTTTATGGTAACGGTTATTAACCGTTATAGTTGATAAGAATAATTGTTCCAACAGGAAGAGGGAAAACCGTAGCGATATACTGTTTTATAGCAACGGTTATCGGAACCGTTCCTATAGCTCTATTGGCACGCGAGCAGATGTGACGGTCTGTAAACCGTTCCAATATCGCTACGGCAACGGTTTAGCTACCTACTGGAACTGTTTTCCCTGCGTTGCAATAGGTGAATTTTTCAGTTAGAGGCTCAGACTTGTGACACCGGATTTTTCGGGCTGTGTAGTAGTACTTCTACTTGGGTTTCCGCATGTTTTAACTTTATTTCAGATATTCAGTATTGTGATTTAGTAATTCATCCATGTTAGGTAATTCATGATTTATATAAATGGTTAAGGTTATGGAATTGGTCGTGCTTGCCTAGCAGTGTATTGGGCGCCATCACGACCGGGGTTGAGGTCGTGACATAGAGGCTCTGGCTTTTCAGGAGTGTGATAAAAAGGGCTTGAATCTGAGAAAAGTGGAAGGGACTTTTGCTTCCACGGGAGATTGAATGATGGATTCTTGTATTCCCATCTCAGCAAATCGCTCATTCTTTTGAGAAGTCTAGGTGTACAAATTGTTGTTACCTTCACTACCACAAAGCTGACCTGTTTCATCACAATACACCTTAATTTTAAAGCTCTATCTTTATTATGATTAACTTCTATATTAGTATCCTAAATGATTATTTTAAGTAACCACACACAAAAAAAAAGTTATGATTAATAATATAAAATGAAAAAGATCATCGCATACATGTTAAAATTATATATATAAAAAAAAGTAATCTATACATAAGTAAATCCTTTCTAATTTGACCCAAAAAAGAGTAACCTCTTCTAAATGAAAGTTTGATCATAAAGCAGTAAACCTTAAACTGTTTTTTACTACTCCATAAAAGTAAGTATGATCATGTGGAACAAAAGGAGGGAAAAAAATTATGATCATGTCTTTTGTTAATAAGACGTTGAAAAAGAATTAAATGGTGTCAAGGAGTTTTACTTATATTCTACACATAGACACGTTAAAATTTGTGATCAGTAGTAGAGATTTAATAGGGGTGCGAGAATTATTGTTAAAGTTTTGACTTTGGCTCTTGTTATCTATATATTATTCTCTCCAACTATATATTTTCGTTTTTCACCTACTCTTCTATTGGATTTATGAGAAGTATTAGTTCCATCTAAACAAGAAATAAATCCTAAATGAGCTGTATGAGTTCGATCATACCGAAGAGGATGGAAGTGACTTGGTTGATTCAGTAGTCTGAAGAAAAACCTTCATACTCTGATCACAAGACTCATTTTCAGTTGCATGTTCCACCCCATAATCAAGCATGCCTTTTAACCCCACATCCGAGAGCTTAGTAACAGTCCTGCGCACTTCTGTTAAGTCTTTTTCAGCACAAAAATGTTCATAAAATGTACCTTTTACAAATCTCAGAATTACCTCCTTGACTATTGGCATATGCATGAGCTTTGAATTCATTACCCATATGCCTACGTCAACCATAGGCTCACTCGCTGCCATCTCAAGTGTCGACAATGATCTAATCAACTTTGAGTAAACAACCTCAAAATTAATCACTTTTTTGTCAGCAGTGATTCATTGGTCTGTGGGTATTAAGGTCGGTGTTGTGACAGTTGTTGCATCATAAGTGCCGGTGAAGTTCATCGGCGGGACAATCGGGACCATGTTTAGACATTGGACAAATGATCGGAGGTCCCGGAAAACCTTTGGATATACAACTTTGTTTGCCATGAAACTAAAACCTCGGTGGTGTATTATATTGTGTATTTTTCGTCTGAAAATATTTGTGTGTCTAATGGATGTGCAACGTTTCAAAAGTTGCATGCTTTTTATAGAGGAGGATTATTTTTCAAAACTTTGACAAACTCCCCATATTTTTTCATAGTTTTTCCATGAATTCGATGTTAGATCTTGTAAAAAATCATAAAATATAATTGAAAATTGATTAAAGATACTTATACCCAATTATTTGGCATGAAAATCCCCTCTCAAAATTGCCTCACCTCGAAGCTAGGCTTCAAAAATATGAAAAATGAAGAAAAAACTCCGAATTCTCAGCACTTAACAGGCTGTAGATGTTGCATTTACGAACAAAACTTTACATTTGCGAAGTGAACAGTGTTTTCACAATTGCCGTATATGGTTGGCAATTGCGTATGAACAGTGTTATTGCAATTGCCATAACAGGTTCGCAATTGCGAATGAACAGTCTTTCCGCAACTGCCATAAAAGGTTCGCAATTGCGAATGAACAGTGTTTTCGCAATTGCCATAAAATGTTCGCAATTGCAAATGAACAGTATCGCACCAGAACCCAGCAAAAATATTATATTGGACCTGTAACGGGCTTCGAAACCAAAATACGGACCTCATATTTCAGACTTTTAATTTTCAATAAAAATTCATAACTCAAGTTAGGGACCTCGAAATTTGATTTCGGGCATACGCCCAGATCCCATATTTCAATACGGACCTACAGGGACCGTCAAGATACGGATCCGGGTCTCGTTACTTAAAACGTTGACCGAAATCAACTAAAATTAATTTTTTAGGCAAAAATTCTAGTTTTTATTAGTTTTTTTAGCATATAAGCCTCCCGCGGGTCAATATCCGGACTGCACATACAAATCAAAGAAGAATAGAATGAGGCTCTAAACGGTTCGAAACACAGGGTTTGGTTCTAAATCACCGAGCGAAGCGCAAATACTCAAAACGACCAGTTGGGTCATTAATGATCAACTTCCAATGTCATTCTCAAAACACATGTAATAACACACACCATTTCAGATGAGCGAAAGATATCAAAAAACAAATAAGGTGCACAAACAATACAACAGTACGCACATTTATTTCATATAATCACATCTCCAACTGTAGAAAATAGTAGATAATTCACATTCATCAAAAGAGTGAGCTTTCTTATGTTTTTTACGGGGTTTAAGCTACGACTGAGCAATTATCTTGTTATTGCACTATATACTTTTTGCAACACATTTTATCTCTGTATACCAGCTGTTCGGGGAGCACCTATAGCTTCAACTGTTGCGGGAAGCCTCTATGGAAAAGGATAATGTACTGTAAGAACAATATTATTTCCATTGAAGGATAAACTGATATTTTTGTAAGTTTTAACTTCTAAGTTTCGCTATCCATGTATATTCAAATGTAGTCTTAGTTGTTAATATTGTACAGCTGAAATTACTGGTTCTTAAAATACATAATTTACTACTCTTTGTATACCAGAAATGAGAAAAACAAAAAATGAAAAAAAGAAACATGTAATGTGCAGCAGCTCCTGTAACACATACTCTAAGCCAAAGTTGATACTTCAGTTTTCATATTTCTTCTTAGTTGTGGATGACATAAAACCAAAAGAAAGGAATTCAACAGAACAACTGTCAATCCAAAAGAAAAAGGAAGGAGAGTGTGCTAAAAAAATTATACAATATGCATAATTGAATAGAGAAACATGAGGACAGCACAAAGCAAATGGATCTTGAAGAAATATAGATAACAAGATGACTTTAAAAACACTTGAAGAGGCAGATGTCAAGAGCCAAGACTCAATATTCTGGTTACTTTAGTGTACCCTTTTTGTTAGATCTTTAGCTTTATTTTAAATGGTAGAAGCAAAGAAAAGAGTAAGCAACATTCAGAATATGAAAAGCCACCCAAATTTTGGATTGATCACCCCATTCGCGGAGATGTGTGACTAAGGGAAGCAAAAAGAGGTACATTGTTGATCACCGTAAAGACATGCATGTCAATGAATAGAGAGCAACCTCAAAAGTTGTCTATTTCCCTATTTTTTAATAGTTAGAAGAGACTTGTATAAGACAAAAAAAATAAAAAAAATCAAGTACTACTACAAGTTACATCAGATTAGTCACGGATGTGCTTAGCTTGTGAGTCGTGAAATATCAGTGAGAAACTCTAATGTTCTATGCATCCCTAGCCACATGTCATCCTTTCTATATTTTAAGTGAAAATCAACAGCACAATAATACTATTATTGGGAAGGAATAGAACTACTGGTTGGGTTCTTGTGATGCTTTCCTTTTGGGAAGATCAAAATAAAAGTTTACTTCACTTGCTGCTTTTCTTCAACCAAAAACCAATAAAAAAAAAAGAAACAATAACTTTCAAGTTATCAAAACCACCATCCATGATGAATCGACCTGTGGCCATCCATAACTCTAACCTCCATTAATAACCATGACAAAAATTAATTTAGGCTGCACATTGTAATCTCAGGTGTGACATTCAACACAACTTAAATTTTGGCACTTTTGATTGCTTAGATGATGTTATTGATGCTCTATAAGTCCTACCAGTTACATTTTAGAGGCTTTCTCTATTTATTATATAGTTGAAAATCGTCTAAGAAACTTATCGGGTGTGGCTCTAATGTATCACTTATGGGTTAATTTAAACCCATCAACTTTGGCTCGAACATTGTATTAGTATTTGTTTAAAAAGCCACTAAATAAATACAAATAATCAATCTTAAACACAGAAAATCAAATTCTGAATCCCCAAACTGACCACTCAACTAAGCCGGAATTATAAGTTATTGATGTCGGATAAGATTAATTTTCAATATTCATATCCCATCTATCCAGGTGGACCCAGTTTATTACAAACAGTGGACTTAAAATAAAAATTAGTCAATCATATTCTTTATTTATTTTTTCAAAATAATTACATGCATCCAACTGACATGGGATAATCATATATACCACAAAATCAAAGAAGGAACAAACAAAGACGTCTAAAGATTGAAAAGAAGGTAGCCAGCTTAAAAGGGGAACCTGACTTCAAGATTGGCGCAAATATTACGAACCAATTGCATTAAATCTAATCATAAATCAACAGTAAACCCAAAAATGAAAAACATCCCAAATAACTCATTAACAAAGTCGCCTATTTTCAAGTCAAATGGGAAAACAGGGAAACAGAAGACACGCTAACTTTACAGAAGGCTATTTCGATGATAACCTACTACTAACTGGGTTTTAAATTATAGTCTATAAATATATGTGCTGAGTTTCCTCCAAAGAGTGCGGCATAATGAGACTTTCTCTGATCACATATATGTTGAAGATAATAGTAATAACTAGTTAATAAGGGAACGCTTGTTAGGGAGCCCCTGGATATGGAGTCGCCTTTGTTAGGGAGCACTATAGCCCCCAATGTGGGACTTTCCGGGAAGGAACTTCTAGAAGCCAAATTCTTCTAATCGAGCGCGAAGAACAACACCAGATATCAGATAATCAGCATCCAAAGTAGCCCATCCCCCATGCTCTCATCATAAGTTATTTGGCTCTTTCAACCATGAATTTTAATGTTTTCTTAAGAGTAATAACATTAATTAGATTGAGTTTTCATAGTTAAATGTATTAGAACCCTTCATTGTAAGTAAACTTATACCACTAACTACAAATTAACCCGAGGAATAATTGGTGTTAAAATACTAACAAGAATAACAGCTAGTATTAAACACAAGACCTTTCAGCTAGGAAATACTCCAACATTTAACAATGAATATTATTTTCTTATCATAAAATTCAAATAAGAAAAAATTTCAATACAAAATTTTTAGCTGATTTTAAGGATATAAATTTTAGAAAAATAATCAAATGACTATTTTGTTTAATGTGAACTCTACTTTAAAAGGGTAAAAAAGATGAACGCCATTTCACTAAGGGTTTTCGAGCTTTTAATATATAATATAAATTAATTCAATTATTTTAGCCTATAATATTTATTTGGACTAATCTATCTTGAATCTAAAATATAGTCCAAATTATTTGTGACGACCCAAAGGGTCATCACCTGTTTTCTCTCTCTTTCCGTGCTTCCGAGGCGTCGAAAACCTCATTTTTAGTTGCCTCGATTTGTGTGCACAGTCCGGGCGAGTAGCCGGAAAGCTTGTATGTGAAATTCTGTAAAAAATGCTAAAATTTGGTATTAAAATGAGTAAAGTGGACTTTGGTCAACATTTTAGGTAAACGGACTCGGACCCGTAATTTGACGGTCCCGGAGGGTCCGTAGAAAAATATGGGACTCGGGCGTATGCCCGTAATCGAAATCCGCGATCCCGAGCCCGAGCCCGAGCCCGAGAAATGAAATTTTAAAAGAAATTATTTTTCTAAAAATTTGAAATGAAAATTTATTAGAACGTGTTGGTTTCGGGCCCGTATTTTGGTTCCGACGCCCGGTACAGGTCTTATATGTGTTGTAAGAGGTTTCTATGAAATTTGGTTGAAATCCGACGTCATTTGACGTGTTTCGGACTTGAATCTCTAAAATTGGGAATTTGTGAAGTTTTAAGAATTTTTTTTATAGTGATTTTGAGGTTTGATTCCTCGTTTCTGATGTTATTTTGGCGATTTGATCGCACGGTTAAGTTCGTAGGATGTCGTTGAGTTAGTGTGTGTGTTTGGTTAGGAGCCCCGAGGGCTCGGGAGTGTTTTCGGAGGTGTTCGGGGTGGTTTTGAACTTAGAAAAGTTGCAGAAAATCTGCAACAGGTGCCCTGGTGAATCCTTCTTCGCGTTCGCACTCTCCCTCACGCGTTCGCGATGCTTCATTTTTGTTCCTTCATCGCGTTCGCATTACTAGTTCGCGTTTGCATAGAGTTATGGAACTCTGAGGGCCCAGCCCTCTTTTCTTCTTCGCGTTCGCGATGGCTGGACCGCGTTCGCGTAGGTCCCCAACCCCTTCCCATCGCGTTCGCGTACAGGCCAACGCGTTCGTGTAAGCCAATCTCTTGGACCCCAGCCAATTCCTTCTACGCGTTCGCGCTTCACCTTCCGCGTTCGCGTTGACCAACCCTGTTTACCCTTCGCGAACGCGACTCACTTCACGCGAACGCGAAGGGCAAAGTTTTGCCCAGTTATATTAAATTTCAGAACAGTAGCTACGGGTTTCTTTCAAAAAATACACGAGCTCTCTTCTCCCCCAAGCACTTAGGAGTCCATTGAAGCCCCTTTTCTTCAAGATCACTTGGGTTAGTAAATTCCAACTTGTTTTCTTCATTTTCCATCATTAATTATTGAATTCCTAAGCTTAAATCATGTAGTTTAGGGTAGAAATTGGGGGAAAAGGGTAGAGTTAGGGTTTTCTATATTTTCTTGATTTAGACCTCGTTTTGGGGTCAAATTTGAAAATAAATTATATAGTCGGGCTCGTGGGTGAATGAGGGATTTGATTTTGGTCCGAACCTCGTATTTTGACCAAGCGGGCCCGGAGGACAATTTTGGAATTTTTGGAAAGAAAGCTGGGAAATCTATATGTAGGCATTGGGTTTGATTTGTTTAGCCTATATTGATATTATGAAGTCCTTATTGTATAGATTTTATTGAGTTGGAGCCGAATTCGAAAGGGAAAGCGGTCGTTGTAGATTGATTTGGCCGTGGAAGTTGAGGTAAGTGTTTGGTTTAACCCTAGCTTGAGGGATTAGGAGTCGAGTCATAATTGCTACTTGTTTGTGTGGAGTACGACGTATGGACATGGTTACGAGTATCCATGCGTCGGTGTCGAGCATGACCGTAAGTCTTAATTTGATAATTGTGTACTCCTGCTTGATCCTATGAAAATTTTGACTGAATATTGGTATTATTGGTGTTAAGAAGAAGTTGAATAGGATTAGTTATAGCTGACTCTCCCTTGTCGGGATGTTTGACTTATTGTTATTGTTCCTTTGCCGGGAAGAGTATTAAATTGATTGTTCCCTTGCCGGGAAGAGTATTAAATTGATTGTTCCCTTGCCAGGCTCGTATTGTGTATTGTGTTGAAAGTAAAGGGAGCAGATGGTACGCCTACCACAAGTGATATTGAAATGGGAGCGGGTGGTACGCCTACCACAAGTGATATGGAAATGGGAGCGGGTGGTACGCCTACCACGAGTAATACTGAAATTTGAGCGGGTGGTACGCCTATCACGAGATATTGAGAAATGGGACCGGGTTGCACGCCTGCAGCAAGATGAGTTGAACATGAATGTTGCCTTGTGTTTTCATTATTGCTAGAAGTTAAACTGTAGATGTTCGTACCATTACTTCTGATATTATGTTCCTATCTGTTACCCCTGAAGCATGCTCCCCTTCCTAGCTTAATTTGTTATGTTCTTACTACTTTTCTGTTGTACCTGTTTGTACATATCTGCACAGGATTATCTGAAGTCTGGTCCTAGCCTCGTCACTACCTTGTCGGGGTTAGGCCAGGCACTTAACAGCACATGGGATCAGTTGTGCTGATGCTACACTCTGTGCTAGTTGCACAGGTCCAGGTGTCGAGCAGCAGTAGCAGTACTAGCACAGGAGCAGGCCTTCAGTCCATCGAGACACCGAGGTAGCCTTGCAGGCGTCCCCATGCCCGGCGTCTCCTCTATCCTCACACTAGACTGTCATCTCATTGTATTCGAGATAAACAGATTTATGTTTCTTTCAGGCTTTGTATTTAGTACTTCTTAGATGTTCGTGAGTATGTGACCCAGTTCTTGGGTAGAGATACATGTTAGGATTCCGTGTTTTATTTAGCTATCTAAATTTGAGACTTCCGCTTACGAATCTAATTCTGTCGCTTTTATTTAATGTTGTTAATTATAAAAAGGAATATGTGTTTAAAAGAAAGGTAATTCAGTTTGGCTTGCCTAGCTCCTATCAGTAGGCGCCATCACGACCCTCGAAGGTGGAAAATCCGGGTCGTGACATTATTTTATGGATTTAATTTTAATAAAATTTATATGCCTACAAATGCCCCCTACTTCAAACGGAGTGTCGACTGATTTATACTCGGAGATTGGGCTTGAAGTACACGTAAAAGACATATTTGTTCCCTTAAAAATTATCGAGAATTAAATTTTCTCTTTCCTTGAAACAGCTCTACAATCAAGTTGTGGGTAAGCTTCACTCTACATTAAAGTTGGTTTTAAGTGGGCTGCATTGATTTCTGATGGCTTTTTCATAATTGTTTGTGCTCTGGTGGTACAAGTAATCATAGTTCAGCAACACTAAAACTCGTTAGCGTGATGCAGCACGACACTATCTTATCCTCGAGTTTCATTTGTGCAAGTATTCGAGGGTGAATAATGCACACGCCACTTCCATCATCTACCATAATGCGCCTCACATCAGTATCTAAAATTCGTAACGTGATAACGAGGGCATTATGATAATAGGTGAATTTGACTATAATCACACCTTAAATAATCACCTTCTTGTGTAGTTTTAATGCTAAAAGTGATCACAAAATGCTCTTATTAGTGCTTTTCATGATTTGCAGATGATATATGTATAACGAAGGCTAAGGAGCAGTTTTGGAGTCAAAATTGGAGAAAAGAGGCCAAATATGTAAATTCCCAACGAAGCTACGCCCTCCCAGCCCTCAGGATTCAGAAAAGTGGTTTGGCCGCGGTTCTACCACGACCGCGGCAGAATCGCGGTGGAAGGCAGCTTCAGAACTTTAGAGATGCAGAGAGGGTGATTGGTTGCGGTTCTACCGCGACCGCGGCAGAACCGCGGCAGGCGCAGAAAAGTTCAGGGGTCAAAGTGTCAAATACGGGATTTTTAGACCTAAACCCTATTTAAAACATTAGACTTCGCCCAAAAGAGGCATGTATTGATTTTTAGGGTTTCTTAGCAAGGAAAACCATTATGAGAGAATAATTCAAACATCTTTCTTCTTTACTTTTGATTTTTATGATGAATTCTATCTTAGTTTATTTTCCCATAGCCATGAGT
>MU753148.1:6467-20755 GCA_026770625.1 Nicotiana glauca | reverse complement strand
CCTCCCAAAAATCGCTTTTGCGACCATGCATCCGCTTCTGCGGTTTTCCAACTTCCGCTCCTGCGGTTATTTTTTCGCTTTTGCGAAATATGCCAGCCCCTCTCCAGGACCGCTTTTGCGATCAATCAGCCGCATCTGCGAAACCGCTCCTGCGGTTCTTTTTCCGCGGATGCGGAAATACCAGGAGCTTCAAATTACAGACCTGCTACAAACTTCAAAATTTCCCGTTTAACCATCTGAAATCACCCCGAGGCCCTCGGGACCTCAACCAAATGCATAGATATGTTCTATTACTTCATTCAAACTTGCTCGTAACATAAAAACACTATCATAAACACCAAAATCATCGAATTGCCACGGATTCAAGCCTAAGTTAAACTAAAACTTCTGAAACTTGCATTTGATCTAAAACCCGACCTAAACACCTCCGAATGATCTGAAACTTTGCACGCATATCCAAAATCACCTAACGGAGCTACTGCAACTCTCCGAATTCCATTCCGACCCCCGGATCAAAATCTCACCTATCAACCGGAATTCGCCAAAATTTAAACTTAGCCAATTCAAGCCTAATTCTACATCGGACCTCCAAATTCAATTTCGACTGTGCTCCTAAGTCACAAATCATCTCCCGAAACTAGTTGAATCATCGGAAATCCATTCCGAGCCCTCTAACTCATAAGTCAACATCTGGTTGACTTTTTCAAACTAACCTTCTCATAAAGAGACTAATTATCTCATTTCTAACCGAACTCTATCCGAATTACTTCAAATTCTCCAAACACATATAATGAAACATATAGAAGCATAAAACGGGGGAAACGAGACGGTAACTCCCGTAACGACGGGTCGGGTCGTTACAATTGTTGTCAACATTCCATCGGCTACCATACTGAATAAAAATTTTGATAAGTTTGCCATTGAAGTAGCTGAAATTAGGTTAAAAATCATTAATTCCTTGATTGATTTTGATTGCAGTTCGTAGTTCCTTCTATATAGAAACCGCGAAAGCTGTATTGATTGATTTTGAGTGAAATTTGGAGCTCTTTTGGAGAATTTTTGGGAGAGAATTTCGTGATTTATAGAGGTAGAGAATGTCGTGATCTGGTAAATTGATACGCTTGAAAAACAGGAAAGTAGGAAAAATCTTTTGCGTGATTGTCGGATGGAAGAATCCTTCATTGTGTGTATCTTTAATTTTGGGCTATTTTTGGTAAGTGTCTAATTTTAGGCTAGAGATTGATATGTTTGTGTTTAAATTAGCTATTTTTGTACTTTTCCCTAAAAAGAAACCAAACAAAATAACTTTTGTAACAGAAAACTTCAAAAGATAGTGAGCATTTTTTAGGCTATTTATACATTGAAATGTGACCGTGTAAACACGAGAAAAAACTTAATACTATCGGATTTTATAATCTAATGAATGTATAACGCTTGTCTTTACATATGCTATCACTAAACGATAATCAATTAATACACATTCATTCATAACCCAATTTACCACTTAATCATGATAAAATAATATAATTTGATATAAATATCAAATACATATATTAAACCCCTAGAGGCTCTGGAGAACTTTTTGTAATTAAAAATAATCAATAATCTCAATAATGCTAGATAATATAGTTGGTGAAATGATACATTAGTGTACTCTAAAATATATTCACATAATGGTGTCAATTTAACAACACTTGATGTGAACGAGTTAGAACATTTTGGAAGATGTATAATGGACCACCTTTGGCTTTTACTAATGATTACATACTACCATGGTAAATTAATAAATTAGAGTGAGAATATTATAATTAACTATAGTTTAGTGATAATCACATATATAAAAATATGTGCATATCTTATATTCATTAAATTGATGTAAACATTCAGTACATATAAATTTTTATCCGAAAGATATTGACTAACAATGTGGTTGCTATTTATTTCAAGGGAAAACTACGCGACACATCAAATATATACATTGTATTTATCATTCGTTGATATACTTTCAACAAATTTATCATTCGTAGTTATATTTGAATTTTATAATAATTCCATGAAATAAGAGATTAATTGATTTGAACTGAAATAAGAGAGGAACAAGCACTCGCAGCTCAGTCAGTTAGAGCGTCCGCTTAGTTAGCAGGGGTTTTGAGTTCAACTCGCAATAATTTCTGCTTTATGTATTTTCAACTCGCAATAAGTTTTACTTTATGCAATTCTTCTTGGTTGTAGAGTTCATGTAACAATTTGGCTTAGGTATGAAATGTGTTAAATGAGTAGTAATAATATATCTTGGACATGTGAAGTTCTATTGGTACGAGTATGGATGGAAATAGTTATTTTAGAATCAAGGGGAAGAGTGAGGTGTATAAGATTCGATAAAATCTACTAAGTTTATAAAAAAGTATGTATTGCAGCAGGATTTAGTGAAAATGCTTGGGAAAACTCAAAATACGAAAGTTGTAGGACTTTGAAATAGATTTCCAACAATTTTTTGTGGATCCCAAATGGATCTCTGTGCAAAAGGTTATGTGCGTTTTACAACACAGTGCGCAATATACGCGCCTAGGTGCGTGCCCGGAAGATCACGTGCGCGACCGCGCAGTTGTGGCAGTGCTACTGCCATTTTGCACGGTCAGGCCTTCAGGTGTGTGGGGGCGCACTTGGGGGCCATTTTAAAGCCCTACTTCGTCCCCCACACCCCCAAAACACAAAAACTTGCTCTAGAAAGGGAAGTTCTCAATAACCGAACTCCTTAAAGGTCCCTCCACCATCTAAGGTAAGTTCTAATGGTGATTCTAAGTTAGTTTAAACTTTCCAACATTTTATTAACATGGGTAAACCCTCCATATCATTAGATATTCAATTGGGACATCATTGCTGAGAGAAGGAACACTAGAACTCGAATTCAAGGGGATTGAACTTCAAAAAGGTAATGTCTTCACCCTCTAATTAATTATAGCATCGGATAAATGATTATAGACTATAGTTCATTGAGATATGACTTGATGGGCTTGATAGAAAAGCATGAAAGACAATAGGTTTGGGTTGTTGATTGTTGATTATTGGTTAAGGGTGTTGTTTACTTTATGGGTGATGAAGAATGATGTTGATTATAACTATTTGAGACTTTAGAATTTATCTAGGAGCAAGATAATGGGTTATTGGGTGTAAAAATACCATTAATAAGGACTATGGAGCTTTATTCTCACCAAGTATTTGATAAAATGTTTAAGTGACTAAAACATGAGTATCATAGCTAATATAGAATCCCTTTGACTTGTATTGCTATAGATTAAAGCTGAAAGGGTTGACAAACATTGTATTACGCTCAAGAGCAAGAAGTTAAGGTATGTGGGCCTAACTTTCTACCTTTGGGAATGTTTATGATTTTCCCTACGTCTCATTATTATGAATATTACAAATTCCTCAGAAAGTAATTATGTCTCAGTTCCATGAATAGTTGTAGAACTTCTATCTCTAGATGACGTGGTTTTATAATTCATTCAATATCTCATGAGTCTCAGTTATGACATATCATTTTATTATGAATATTGTCACAACCCAAAACTAAACCCGATCGTGATTGCGCCTATCATGGAACTACGCAAGCGACACACTCCCAAAAATTTTTATATTTTATTAAAAGATAGATAAAAGCCTTTTCATACTGAAATTTCATAAAAGAGATTAGCTCAAAAATAAAATGCGGAAACAAATAGCTTGACATCGGGTTGTCACTAAGCCATGAGCAATTACTACAATCGTTTTGAAATATAGCAAGACTAACATAGTCTGAGAATAGCCAAAATACACTAAAGGGAAGATAAAGAAGGAGAAAAATAGTACTGTGATCTTTAGATAGCTACCTCGCTATCTCCGATAAAAGTCTGCAACTGAAATAATCAATAGCCACTACTGTGGCCAGAAATATCTGGATCTGCACACAAGGTGTAGGGGGTAACGTGAGTATACCAACTCAGTAAGTAACAAGTCCAAACTATGGAATGATAGGTAGTGACGAACTAAACCTCAACATGTAAACAAAATTAAATTGTGCAGTAAAGTAGGCATGCTTTCAATTCAAGTATTCAACTCGGGCAATAAAGTAAATACAAATCTAACAATGTGAAGTATAAATCTCAGGTAATCTCTACATGCCAATGCATAGAATGCATGAAAATGTACAATGTACATCCATTCTCAAGTGCTCAACCAATCGGTACTGTATATGGCCATCGGGCCCAAGGAAGATCCATCCCTAAATATATACACATCACTAACAATAGTCACTCGGTGCCGAGGAAGGCCATTCCAGCCCTATGGAGAAGATCCATCTCCAGATATAAATGCTTCGGACAAGATCAATGTCCGTGGAAGATCCATCCCTCAATAATATCAACTACGCTCACTAGGGGGTGTTACAGACTCCGGAGGGGCTACTACGGCCCAAGCTCTATCATAATCATCAATATAACGGTTGCGGCGTGCAATCCGATCCCATAAATGTCACTCATAATCAGGCTCTCGGCCTCACTCAGTCATCACTCTCCAGCCTCACACACGGGCTCACAATGACTTGAAACTAGCCCGGAACAATGATATGATGTGCCAAATAATAATAACTGAGACATGATATGGTATGCATGAATAAGACTGAGTAAAGAATATCAATGAATCTAATGAAATGATAGCAAGAAATGACCACTCGAGTCTCAACAATATCGGCGTGAATCCCTAACACGATATCTAGCATGATTTACAACTTATTTACTTAATCGCATGATAGAGACACGGGTATCAGCAAGAAAGCGTCACTAAGAAGTGCCATGGAATGAGCCAAGCCACAATTCTCATGGTGCACGCTCGCACGCCCGTCACTTGGCATGTGCGTCACCTCAATACTAGTCACATAACATATAGTTTGGGGTTTCGAACCCTCAGAACCAAGTTTGGAAGTGTTACTTACCTCAATCAAGGCAAAATCCTACTCTGCGATGCCTTTGCCTCTCGAATCGGCCTCCAAATGTCTCGAATATAGCCAAAAGCAATACAATGCAATCAACACGAGCTAGAGGAATCAATCCCATAAGAAAATGCTAAGCTTAAGGTCAAAAGTCAAAAAAACTCAATATTTGGGCCCCGGTCCCACCCTCGAAATCTGACAAAAGTCGCAAAATCCAACAACCCATTCGATTATGAGACTAAACAAACTAGTTTAACTCAAATCCGACTTCGAATCGGCTTTCAAATCCCAAAAAATTATTTTATGAAACTCCACCAATTTTCCCCAAATTTCGTCCCAAATCATGAATCGAATGATGAATTCAATGATATATTCATGAATATTAGCTAAAGACGCGTTAGAATCACTTATCCTGATGATTTTCTTGAAAAATCCTCAAAAAATCGCGTAAACCGAGCTCCCAAAGTCCAAGATGTGAAATAAAACCCTAAGTCTCTCTTATATAGTGCTCTCTGAAAATTCAACGTGCGGTCTGCATAATTTTGCCGCGGTCGCAGGTACTGAACCATTTTCCTTCCACGGTTCGCATAAAAATCATTGCGGCAGCATACCCCTCACCACGGTCTGCACAATTTTTTGCGGACGCATGACACCTCTGCGGTCCGCATAATTTTCTTTGTGGCCGCATAACACCTCTGCAGTCCGCACCAATTTTGTGCGGTCCGCACTTCCAAACCAGAGACCAGACATATCTGACGCCAGAAAATTGTCATCTCCCAAAGCCAAATAATGATCCGCTAACCACTCGAGGCCCACAGGACCTCAACCAAGCATACAAACACACCTGATAACATCATTCAAACTTAGTAGAACCTTCGGACCTCCCAAAACAATATCAAAATACCAAATTACCATCAGATTCAAGCATAAGAGCTTCAAAACTTCCAAATATCGCAAACGACGCCAAAACCTACTAAACCTCGTCCGAATGACCTCAAATTTATCACACACGTCACAAGTTACACTATGAACTTACTTCAATTTCCGAAATTCCAACCGATCCTGATATCAAAATTTTCCATTACCAACCAAAAATTGCCAAATTTTCAAATTTCACCTATTTAAGCCTAATTCTACCACAGACCTTCAAATTACATTCAGGGGCACTCCCAAGTCCGAACTCACCTAACGGAGCTAACTACCATCAAAATTCACATCCGAAATTGTTTACATATAAGTTAACATCCAGTCAACTTTCCAAAATTAGGCCTTCACAAAAGAGGCTTAAGTGTCTCAAATTCTCTCCAAATCCACTCCAGACCGCACCAACTGACTCAACATATTATAGTATAGCTGAAGGACACAAAAAGAAGCAGAAATGAGGAAACGAGGTTGTAACTCTCAAAACGACCGGCCTGGTCGTTATAAATACACATTCTAGTTGAGTCTTATCTAGCAGTTCGATATCATCTAAGTCAGTATGTTTCGGTATTTCAGTATCATGTATTACATCATGATTATCAGTTCCTTATTTTAATCCTGAATGTGGAATACCTATAATTGGGCCTGAGGCTATAGTTTATGCTTTATGCATCATTGGGCATGGGACCGCAGTTATGTATACATATACTTGGGCCTGAGGCCATAGCTTGTGCACATATATATGGGCCCGAGTCCGTAGTTTATCAGATAAACAGGTTGTTCATCATTCAGAAGAGGGTGTATTTATATCCTTACTTCCTTGTTCAGTTATCAGTTTATCAGTTAGTAATTCAGTTTCAGTTTGAGTATTTACAATTCTTTCCTTCAGTTGTTTTACATACTAGTGCAATTCAAACGTACTGATGTCCTTTTGTTGCCTGGGGCCTGCATCTCATGATTCAGGTAACTATTTACAGGTTGACAATTCTACTTGCTGGGACATCTCGTATCAGCTATTGGTGAGTCCTAGTCTTTCGGGGCACTATCCCTCTCTCTTTAAGTCCTTATAATTTTTTAGTTAATAAGGTATACTGAGGACCTTGTCCCGGTAAACAGTTAGCATTTTCAGTATTCTTTAGAGCTTCATAGGCTATAACGTAGTCGGTCAGATATTAGTAGGCTTTTATGTGTTAGCCTTGTCGGCTATCGTTTATACTTGCAGACTATTCAGTATTTTCCGCATCTATGATATTTAAGTCAAACTCTTTAGTAGATCATCATGTTATATATTTACATCTAACTTACAACTATACAACATATTGATCTAGCCATACAGTTGGTTCGCTCGGTCACATGCTGTCAAGCACCGAGTGTCGTGTTATTCCCAGGCCATGGTTTGAGGCATGACTAAGCTTGGTATCAGAGCCCTAGGTTCAAGAGTCCTAGGGATTCTATGAATCCATGTCTAGTGCGGTCACTTTTATATGTGTGTGTGCGCGACACACGTGTAAACAGTTGACTACCAAGACATCTAGGATTGTTCTATTTCTTTCGTACTCTAGATCGTGCAGTTAGAGCTATGCTTTCAGGAATATTTTAACTCGTGCGAATTGCGTATTTCAAAAAAATGCCTAAAAAGTACACTAAGAGGTCCTAAGCTACTAGCTAGGGGACTGCGACTAATGCTGCTCAGGATAGTTCTATTGGTGTGACACCCCGTAAATTCAGCTTAGGTATGAATGTCTTAAATGAGTAGTAATATTATATCTTGGACATGTGAAGTTCTATTGGTACGAGTATGGGTGGAAATAGTTATATTATAATCAAGACGAAGAGTGAGGTGTATAAGATTCGATAAAATCTACAAAGTTTACAAAAGGTCTATCTTACAGTAGGATTTAGAAAAAAAATGTGTAAAGTTGGGAAAACTCAAAACACGAAAGTTGTAGGGCATTGAAATAGATTTCTAATGATATATTATGGAGCCCGAACGGATTTCTGTGCAAAAAATTATGTGCATTTTACAGAATAGTGCGCAATATGTGCGCCCAGGTGCGCGATCGGAGAGTCACGTGCACTGCTTGAAAATGGGTCTATGGCAATGTAGGTAAAACCGTTGCAATAGATAGGGCCATATAACTATTGCAATGGTTTACTACCCGTTCCACCATCTCGCGTGCCAATAGAGCTAGAGCAACTGTTTCTGTAACGGTTAACATAACCGTTGCTATAGACTATCTATGGCAACGGTTTTCCCCCTCTCTATCGCGGAGATTATTATTTTCAACTGCAATGGTTGAAACCCCTTACCATAGTGTTTAATACAACGGTTAATAGCTGTTACCATATCACTTAAGCAACGGTTAAGCAAGCTCTTGTTACGCCTATTTAGGGATATTCCAACGGTTTCTTTATCCTATTGTAACGGTTTTATGTCTATTGCTACGGATTTTTATAGGGTATGAAAATCAACAAAAAACTATTGCTTATGAAACACTTAAGGTTCTATTGTAACAATTCTGCTAGGTTATTGTAATAATTTAATTGAGATAAAAATATAGCACTCGTTATAAATAAATACTAGTAGTCGTACCCGCGCGATGCGCGGTCAGTATTAAAAAATATTAATTAAATTAAATTATGATCGGGCTTGTTTGATCCTATTATATTGTATTGCTTTAATAAAATTCAATTGTAATCTTACTTGTCAATACGATATACCCAATAATGAAATCTCTATTAAATCAAAGGTACTTATATAGTTAGTGAATAACTTTTTTGTTCTATATTTTTTTTAATTATATTAACTAATATTTAATATTCGCTTCTTTTTGTCATATATGAGAAGATTTATAATTTATTACTGTTGAAATTTTTTTTTATTTTAAATTTTATTCTATTGTTCTTAATAATATTATCTAAATTTTAATGAACAAAATCTCTGTTAAACTAACAGGACTTATAAAGGGAGCGCATTGAATAACTTTTTTGTTATGTATTTTTCTTTATTATATCATCTAATATTTAATATTATTACATTGCTAATAGCACGTTTTATTAGCATATTACTTTATTAAAAAAAAATCTGAAAGTTTTTTATGTCTTTATTTTCGTTTTATTTATTTTAAAATAATTTTAAAACTCCAACTTGAAACTAATCCCCAATTTGAATTGGTAATTTATTGTCACGACCCGAATTTTCCACCGTCGGGAGTCGTGATGGCGCCTACTAGTGGGAGCTAGGCAAGCCAACTCTTACTTATCTTTCTATTTTTAACGATTCTTATTTTAACACATTTAGCAACAATAACATAATTACAGCGGAATAATATAATTTAGCGGAAGACTTAGGTAAATATTACTAGATGCGATACAAAAAATCCAAACATAAATCTCTACCCAAGAACTGGTGTCACAATACTCACGAACTCTAAGCATCAACCATCGTGTTTTTACTCTCATCCTCACCCAAAGCAATCAAATAAAATGCACGGCATCACCCTTCGTGCTTCCCTCACATAACTCTCATTTCATGGGACGGAATGATCCTTCGTGCAAATATAATCAACAATGGCACGGAATGTCCCTTCATTCATAATATAATTAACAATGGCACGGAATGAACCTTCATGCATAATATAATCAACAATGGCACGGAATGTCCCATTCGTGCACAATATAATCAACAATGGCACGGAATGTCCCTTCGTGCACAATATAATCAACAATGGCACGGAATGACCCTTCGTGCATAATATAATCAACAATGGCACGGAATGACCCTTCGTGCATCATCACTCTTCCTCACCCAAACAGCAATCACAACCAAACGGGCGAGGAAAATAAATAATAACAAGAAATGTCCCGGCAAGGAAAATACACAATTAAACGGCTAAATCCCGGCAAGGGAGCAATAACAACAACTTACACATCCCGGCAAGGGAGATAATCACATCTCTTTCCAATTCTTTCATTTCTTACTCGATAGTATCTTTATCATGTGAGCCAATGCTCCAAAGAATTCACAATTCATAAATAAATCCTCAAACTCTTCACATTATATAGACAATCATTAATTAGCTTGGAAGAGTCCCAAGGTATGCCAAAACAAGTACCAACAAAGACCCACGGTCATGCTAGACACCGGTGTATAGATACTCATCACCATGCTTATACACCGTACTCGATCATTTAGCAATTAACAATTAATAACACTCTAATCCTATTCCCTCAAGCAAAAGTTAGATCAAACACTTACCTCGAACCGGCTCAAATTCAATCCAAAATTACGTTCTTGCCATGAGTATTCGACTCCAAATGGCTCAAATCTATTCAATTAAATTGCATAATATAAATAATAATTCAAGTAATTGATTCTACAATTAAATTCTAAGCTAATACGCGAAATTTTATAAAATGACCAAAATGCCCCTCGGGCCCACGTCTCGGAATCGGATAATTTTTATATTTTCAGAACCCTTGTACTCTCATGAGTCTACCCATATCAAAATCTCTCAAATCGGAGTTCAAATACCCACTCAAAACTCAACAATTTAGTCTAAGGATTTTGACCCATTTTTCATTCAAAAATCCGAAAATACGAATGAAATAATGATTAGATTAGTAAGTATTAAGTATAAGAGAGTAGAGAATCGTTACCCAATCGTTGCTCGTGAAAACCCCTCGAAATTTCTCCCAAAACCGAGCTCTAGAAGTCAAAAATGAAAGAAAATGGGAACAAAGTCACATTTTCGGAATTTAAGATCTCTGCCCAGGCCTATTTTCCGCTTCCGCGGATATTTTTTGCTTCTGCGGTACCACTTCCGCAGCACTATTTCCGCTTTTTCGGTCCCGCTTCCGTGGTCAATTTCCTCTTTTGCGGTTATGACAGCAACCCGCACTTTCTCGACACGGAAATGAGCATAACTCCCTCATACGATGTCCAAATTCGACGATTCTTTTTACTATGGCTCCGAAATTACGATACGGATCTAATGGTTCAATAAAAACTTAATTTGGAGCTCATTTACTCATTGTGGTGCCCCTTTATGTCCAAAGATACGGCGTTGAAACATCAAATAAGAGCGCGATACAACCCGAAACACACCCGAGGCCCTCGGGACCTCAACCAAAAGCACCAACGCATCTTAATACATTATTCAAACTTGTTCCAATTCTCAAAACACCTCAAATAACACCAAAACCATCAAATTACATTGAATTCAAGCCTTAGTTCTTCTAAAACATTCAAAATACGCATTCGATCAAAAACCCAACCAAACCATGTCCGAATGACCTGAAATTTTGCACACATATCCCAAATCACCTAACGAAGCTACAGCAACTCTCGGAATTCCATTCCGACTCACGGATCAAAATCTCACCTATCAACCAAAAATCGCCAAAATACTAACTTCGCCAATTCAAGCCTAAATTAGCTACGGATTTCCAAAATACATTCCGAATATGCTCCCAACCCCAAAATCACCTAACGGAGCTAACAGAACATCAGATTTCCATTCCGAGGCCGTCTTCACACTGTTCCAACTATGGACCATTTTCCAACACTTAAGCTCTCATTTAGGGACTAAGTGTCCGAAAATTCTCCGAAATCCAACACCGAACGTCCCAGCAAACCAAAATAGCAAAAAGGAACTTAGGAGAAAAGGTTAATAGGGGATCGGGGCGTAAATTCTAAAAACGACCGGCCAGGTCGTTACATTTATTATTTTTCTAAATTCATTTTTTTTAAATTATTTTAAAACTCCAACTTGAAACTACATCCTGATTTGAATGGGTAGTTTTTTTTATCTTTTTTTTTATAGCTAATCTTTTTTATGCTTTTTTATTTTAAGATAATTTATAAACTCCAACTTGAAACTACTCCCACCCAATTTGAATGGGTAGTTATTATTTTATATATTTATTTTCATTTTTTAATTATAAGATATCTATATTTATTAATTCAAATAAAGTAACCAATTAATATATATATATATATATTTTATTTTATTATTTTCATTTTTATGCATATTTAAATTCAAAAATAATAACCAATAACTTTTGTTCTATATTTAATTTTTTAATTTCTTTATTTTCGTTTTTTTATTTTAAAATAATTTTTAAAACTCCAATTTGAAACTACTCCCAAATTTGAATTGGTAATTCATTATTTTTTAATTTAATTTTTAATTTTAAAATTATTTTAAAACTCCAATTGAAACTACTTCCCGATTTGAATGGGTAGTTCTTCACTTTTTTATTTTTTATAGCTATTTTTTTCTTTTTATTTTAAAATAATTTAAAAAATTCAACTTGACACTACTCCCACCCAATTTGAATGGGTAGTTATTTTTTTATATATTTATTTTTCTTTTTTATATATATTTAATTATAAGATATTTATATTTAATAATCCAAATAAAGTAACCAATATATATATATATATATATATATATATGGTAGTTTTTTTATTTTATTTTTTTATTTTTTGATTTTTATATAGATTTAAATTTAAAAATAATAACCAATAACTAATTATAAACTAAATAACTAACTATGCCATGTGATATTTTTTTAGGTTGCCACTTGACTTAAGGAGAGGGCTTTTTCCTCTCCTTTTAATAATATATAGATATAGATTTTATTTTATTATTTTTTATTTTTATATATATTTAAATTTAAAAATAATAACCAATAACTAATTATAAACTAAATAACTAACTATGCCATGTAACATTTTTTTAGGTTGTCACTTGGCTTAAGGAGAAGGCTTTTTCCTCTCCTTTTAATAATATATAGAATATAAATATAGATATAGATAGATTATTCCATAAGATTTTTTTCTAGGCTGCCACTTGGCACAAGGAGATGGTTTTATCCTCTCCTTTTAATAATATATAGAAGATATATAGAATATAGAATATTAGAAAGAAACTACCCCACAATTTGAATTAAAAGTTTTTTATTGCTTTATTTTTGTTTTTTTAATTTTAAAATAATTATAAACTCCAACTTCAAACTACTCCCCAATTTGAAATGGTAATTTTTATTTTTTTATTTAATTTTTTTATTTTAAAACTCCAACTTGAAACTACTCACCGTTTTTTTTTTTTGGCAAACCACTAGACAAGCGTCTATGTCTAGTTTTTTATTTATAAATGAAAAGAAAAATACAACAATTAGGAAAAGTACAAATAAGGGGGACAATAGCACCGGTATTGTTACATATATGCCTTGGCTATATAATCACTCCTCTGTGTCTCACATTGCCTTATGATTGCAGCTTCATGTAGAGGATTCATAGGGTAGCTGCCGGCAAAGTCTCACGAGGGCATATAATCTCATAGCCGTGTGGATATTTTTCCAAAGGCATAGGATCAAGGCAACACAAACTGGGCTAATCTCACCGATTTGAATGGGTAGTATTTCTTCTTTTTTTCGTTTTTTATTATAGTTAATATTTTTTTTTTTTTGTTTTTTATATATATTTTAAAATAATTTTAACACTCCAACTTGAAACTACTCCTACCCAATTTGAATGTGTAGTTATTTTTTTATAAATTTATATTTTTGATTTAACTAATTATGAAATATCTATATTTATTAATTAAAATAAAGTAACCAATATATATGTGGTAGTTTTTTATTTTTTATTATTTTCATTTTTATAGATATTTAAATTCAAATATAATAACTAATAATTAATTATTAACTAAAAAACTAATTAAGTAACTAATTATGCCATGTGATTTTTTTTTATGGTGTCACTTAGCTTAAGGAGAGGACTTTATCCTCTTCTTTTAATAATATATAGATTTACATATATTAAAAATTATAATACACTAAAACTTAATATAAATTACAAAATGAAGCTATTCATTATTTAATTGTCCCAACAAGCTAATAACATTCATACATAAAAGCAAAATGTTCTACCCCAAGTGCATTAGTTTTACTGTTCAAGAGTTATATGTGACGACCCGGCCCGTCGTCACGTGAGTTACCATCCCGTTTTCCCCATATTGTGTTGCTTTATGTTCAATATCGATATTTGAATTGATCGGGTGGAATTGAGTTGATTTTAGTTGGAAATGAGGCACTTAGCCTCTTAGAAGGAAGCTTGTTTTGGAAAAATCAACCGGAAGTTGATTATATAGTTAGAAGGTTCGGATGTGAATTCTGGTAATTTGGTTAGCTTCTGGGGATGATTTGTGACTTAGGAGTGCGATCAGAATTGAATTTGGAGGTCCGGTGTAGAATTAGGCTTGAATTGGCGAAGTTGGAATTTTGGCGAATTCCGGTGGATATGTGAGATTTTGATCCGAGGGTCGGAATGGAATTCCGAGAGTTGTAGTAGCTTCGTTAGGTGATTTTGGATATGTCTGCAAATTTTAGGTCA
>MU753147.1:2173-13965 GCA_026770625.1 Nicotiana glauca | reverse complement strand
CAGAACTGAAGCACAACAGGTTTTTCAACTATGAGAAATGCAATCCGACACCTATCCAAAACTCATCTGAGCCCTCGGGGCTCCAAACCAAATATGCACACAACCTTAAAAGCATCCTACGGACTTACTCGTGCGATCAAATCGCCAAGATAACATCATATACATAGAATCGAGCCTCAAAACTCATGATTTTCATTTCAAACTTCTTAAACTTTCAAACTTGGAACTCATAGTCCGAAGCACGTCAAACGACGTCCGATTTCGACCAAACTTCTTAGAAAGCGCTTAAACAATATATAAGACTTGTTCCGGACGTCGGAACCAAAAATACGAGCCCGATACCATAGTCTTTTAATAAATTTTCATTTCCATTTTCCTTAATAAATTTTAGAAAAACAATTTAACAGAAAAATTCTTTTACTCGGGTTCTAGACCTCGGATTTCGACTCCAGGCACATGCCCGAGTCCAATATTTTTCTACGAACCCTCCGGGATCGTCAAATCACGGATCCGGGTCCGTTTACCAAAAATGTTGACCGAAGTCAACTTTAACCATATTAATATCAAAATTCTTCAAAGTTTTCACAAATTTCACATATTTCAACCTAAAAACTTTCCGGTTGCGCGCCTGGGCTATGCACGCAAATCGAGGCAACTAAAAACGAGGTTTCCAAGGCCTCGGAAGCGCGGAAAAAGGGAGAAATACGGTGATGACCCTTTGGGTCATCACATGTAGATTAGCTGTGTTAATTATGTGTAAAATTTGTAGTTGCTATTATCTACAGCTTATAAATATAGTTATTAGTTGTAAAAATTTATGTTGTAATTGGTTGTTAAAATTGTAGTTTAGTAGTCTTAATTTTGTAGTTGATATTATATACAGTTTATATTTGTAGTCATGTATATTTGTTGTATTAATTATGGATATAAATTGTAGTTGCTATTATCTACAACTTTATAGATGTAGTTATTTTATAGTCATGTCGATTAGTTGTCTTAATTTTATAGATTAATTGTAGTTGTTATTTTCCACATATTTACAAATGTTGTTATTTTGCAGTAGATAGTTCTTACTATTTTTTTTTGAAAGAATTATGTAGGTATTATATAGAACTTGAAGGTTATTTTTTATGCTAATGTAAAATAATTTTTGTTTTGTGCAGAATGGACGTTATTTTGCACCACATAAGTGAGGTTACAGGCAGGCTAGCAAGGAGGAAGGGTGCTCCCGCTTTGAATGAGAAGAGTGGATTGCATAGAAAGAAGAAATAGTCTACTGTTTTCCTATTTTAGTTGCTGCAAATTTGTAGTTGAAGGATAAGGATCTACTTTTTTGGAAACAATCTATCAGCTTATTGTGTTTAATTTTGAAGTTGTATATGTTCATCATTTTTATGAAATACCTTCAAGTTCAGATTAAACAACAAACATAACAAATAGATACTACAATCATTTAAATAAATTATCCACCTGTTGTCTCATTACCATTTCCAACTTATTAGCAAACAATAATTTCACTACAAATAAACTACTTTTTACCTACAATCTCGAAATGCATTACACTACAATTACATTTTCTAATGCGAACAGTTATGTAGAAAATAACAACTACATTTTCTGTGTTAATTATGTGTATAAATTGTAGTTGCTATTATCTACAGCTTTTCACTCGTTCCCTGGATCTTGAATCAATTTCCATCCATGGTTCTCCAATTAAATTTGATGTTTTGATCTGATATACAATGCGCCTCCCCCCTCTTTTGTTATACTTGTACTTAGCTACATTCACATACATAGGAAGTTTTTGTTATACTTGTACTTAGCTGCATTCACATACATAGGAAGTTTTTGTTATACTTGTACTTAGCTACATTCACATACAATAGTAGTAGTTGTAGTTGATAAAATTGTAGTTTAGTAGTCTTAATTTTGTATATTAAGTGTAGTTTATATTATTTACAGTTTATATTTGTAGTCTTAATTTTGTAGATTAATTGTAGATTATTATATACACATAATTAACACAGCTAATCAACATGACTACAAAATAACTACAAATATAAACTGTAGATTAATATCAACTATAATTAATCTACAAAATTAAGACTACTAAACTACAATTTTAACAACCAATTAAAACATAGATTTTTTCAACTAATAACTACATTTATAAGCTGTAGATAACTACATTTTTAAAAGATAAAGGATTGGTATTTGGTGGTTACTAATTAATAAGCTGTAGATAACTTGAAGGTTTTTCATAAAAATGATGAACATATACAACTACAAAATTAAATACAATAAGCTAATAGATTGTTCCCAAAAAAATAGATTCTTATTCTTCAACTACAAATTTGCAGCAACTAAATTAGATAAACAGTAGACTATTTCTTCTTTATATGCAATCTAGTCTTCTCATTCAAAGCGAGAGCACCCTTCCTCTTTGCTAGTCTGCGTGTAAACTCACTTATGTGGTGCAAACTAATGTCAATTCTGCACAAAACAAAAATTATTTCACATTAGCATAAAAAATAAGCATTAATCTACATAATACCTATATAATTCTTCAAAAAAAAAAAAAACAGTAAGAACTATAGAATGACTACGAAATAACAACATTTGTAAAAATATAGAAAATTGCAACTACAATTAATCTACAAAATTAAGATAACAAATTGACATGACTACAAAATAACTACATTTATACGCATTTTAGATACTAGCAACTATAATTTATACACATAATTAACACAACTAATCTACATGACTACAAATAACTACAAATATAAACTGTAGATAATATCAACTACAATTAATCTACAAAATTAAGACTACTAAACCGTGTTCATCTCATATCCCCTTGAATTGTAGCATCACAGCGATTTTTGACATGATTCAGTGGTTGTTTCTGACCTTATTTCCGAGATAACTTTTGTGATTTTTCGACCTGGCAATCTGTTACGATGGAGGAGAAGAATTAAGCGACAATTTGTTGCTGATGATTTTTGAACTTTCTCAAAGCTCTTCTACCATTTGGTTTATTCTAATTGTAGCAAATGTAGTTTAAGGCAATATGGTCATCTGTATAGACAAAGAAAATGGAGTTGGAACATGACATAATAATTTAATCCCAATTCTTTCATTATTGTATTTTAGAAGGCACCCATTTTCCTTTCCCCTTTTCACTTTAATTGCCATTATTAGAGCCTACCCCAACTACCCCATGTTATCACTTAAAACAATACAAAAGTGTGAAAGATTCTCCTTTCTATGTGGTCAATGGCGGGTGGGGACTAAATGTCATTATTTTTGAAAAAAATTTATGCACATTGGATGTAATATAGGTAGGATCTATATATTTGGTAATATAGTATGCTATTTAGTATAACCATGAAAATCTCCCATTATTAAACATATCAAGCGGATACAAGTAATAGGAATGAGATAATTTTGAACCCATGGAATAACTACTAGTAAATGATATTATCCGTTGCTCATGCTAAACAACACACAAAAATGAAATTCTTCAAACAAGATGAGCTAAATTATCGAATCGGCATTCTAAACTTCAAACAAGTTATATAAAAGTTACAACAGAGAGTCTAACATACACTTTCCAGACAAAACAATGAAAATAAAATTAAGATTGCTAAAATATTGATTGAAATGAGAAAGAGAACAAACCTTTTGCTGAATATTTTTTCAAATATAAAATTCGAAATGATTCGACCGCAACGAGCTACTTACGAAACTTTGAACCAGTGACCTCGACAGATTGAACCTCACTAATCAACTACAACTGCAGCTCAAATAATCACAGACATGCCAAATTTAAACAATTCCAGGCCAAAATCTGGTGATTTTAGGTAGCGATTGGGCTACTTCAACGGCATGATTTTAGGTTTATTTGGGCTCAAGTTTATGGGGGTTCGATACCCTTTTTTAGTGCCGTTGTTCTTGGGTGGTGGCTTGGACGAAGGAAAGGGCTTCTGGTTTTTGGTGAAATAGCAGAAGAAGACTCAGTGGCTGCCTCTTCTTAGCTTTTGATAAGACGATGCTCCTTTTCCTTTTTGGAATGTGCCGTTTCTTTTGGGGTCTGATTGTTTTAGGTGCTCTTTTTTGGTGTTTTTGGGTGTAGATGTTAGATACTATATATAGGGGTAGGGATTAGGTTAGGGGTATGAGCCTAGGAATTATGGGCTAGGAAATTGGGCCAAAGACTAGAAAAATGGATCACAAGATTTATAAAAACGGGATAAACCCACCTAAAACTAATTTCTCCTTCTAAAATTATGTACAATTATAATATAAAAATATAAAACTAATTTTAATTAATTGAACTAAACTATAAAACATAAAATTATATTTTTTTGTTTGTGTTTTCAAGATTATATAGAAATAAAGATAAAATACTATTTTTGTATATTTTTATTTAAATTTACGAAAGATACGTAAACTAAAAATATTTTTTTTGTAATTTTTATTTTTTGACGAAATAAATTAAAAGAGTCAAAATTAGCTAAAATAGCAATATTAGGCCTAAACGAAATATTTACATGCTAAAATGGGTAAAATTTCGGGGAGGGTCAAAAAGCACAAGTCTACAGCTGCCCCTCTTTGACTGGAAACGCGAAGAGTTTTCAGACAAAGAATGACTAGACATGTTTTTTGACCCGACCCTTATTTAAGAAGACCAAAATAAAGGAGAATGTGACCGAGCCCTGTTATCTGAGCTGCCTACATATCCTTGGATATAAAGGAATCAGGCCACGTGTAGTTCAGAGGTGGGTGAGGTGGTGGAGTATACCGAGATGGAGTGCCGGTCGAGGTGCCGTTCCGCCGAGGTTCCGGTCCACGGTCCCGTTATTACACCAAAATCAAAAATAAAAAAGACTAACTAAGCCTATCAGCTACGAGTTACAAGATTCCTATCTATGAGTCATCTGAAGCTTGATCTTGAGTCTCAGTTGGTTCTTCATGCAGATCCTGGTCTGAATCTTGATGCTTGATAGCCGCAGGTGTTGGTTTAATCTTCTTTAGCTTTTCAGGTCAAAATTAGACATACCATGCTGGCGATTTCAGCCATGTCTTGAGCAGTTCACATCTTTCTCTACTTCTGCATTTTGGATTCGCTTTTTCTTTCTTTTGTTTTTCCTTTTCTTTTATTATTTTAGATTGTGACTAACTTCCGGTGATCATCTCGGACTGTTGACTCGCATTCTTTCCGCGAGCCTCTTTGTTGCTGACTTGAGTTGCATTCTGAAGCTTTTCCTTTTCTCCAGGTGGACGCCTGATTTCTGAACTCGAATTATAATCTGAGATGCTTTCCTTTTCCTCAGGTGGATGCCTGACTGCCAACTACACTTTAAGATGTTTTTCCTTTCTCCAGGTGATGCCTGACTGCTGAACTTGAATGTATTCCCATGCTCTCCAGGAGGGCTCCTGACTGCTGACTTGAAATGTATTCCTCTGTTCTTCAGGCGGGCTCCTGACTGCTAAAACTTGAAATGTAGTCCTCTGTTCTCCAGGCGGGCTCCTGACTGCTAAAACTTGAATGTATTCCTCTATTCTCCAGGCGGGCTCCTGACTGCTAAAACTTGAATGTATTCCTCTGTTCTCCAGGTGAGCTCCTCTGTTCTTCAGGCAGGCTCCTGACTGCTAAAACTTGAATGTATTCCTCTATTCTCCAGGCGGGCTCCTGACTGCTAAAACTTGAATGTATTCCTCTGTTCTCCAGGCGAGCTCCTCTATTCTTCAGGCAGGCTCCTGACTGCTAAAACTTGAAATGTATTCCTCTGTTCTCCAGGCGGGCTCCTGATTGCTAAAACTTGAAATGTATTCCTCTGTTTTTCAGGCGGGCTCCTAACTACTGACTTGAAATGTATTCCTCTGTTCTTCAGGCGGGCTCCTGACTTCAACAAAATAGACAAAACAAAGAAAATTTTTTATCCCCAGATTGGTAGTGGGCACATATTACCAGATATTATTAAGAATTTGAAAACTAGAACTTGAATTGTAATACCTCTGTTCTTCAGGTGGGCTCCTGACTGCTAAAACTTGAAATGTATTCCTCTGTTCTGCAGGCGGGCTCCTGATTGCTGATTGAAATGTATTCCTCTGTTCTCCAGGCGGGCTCCTGACTGCTAAAACTTGAAATGTATGCCTCTGTTCTCCAGGCGGGCTCCTGACTGCTGAAACTTGAAATGTATGCCTCTGTTCTCCAAGCGGGCTCATGACTGCTGAAACTTGAAATGCATTCCTCTGTTCTCCAGGCGGGCTCCTGATTGCTAAAACTTGAAATGTATTCCTCTGTTCTCCAGGCGGTCTCCTGACTGCTAAAACTTGAAATGTATTTCTCTGTTCTCCCGGCGGGCTCCTGATTGCTAAAACTTGAAACATAGTCCTCTGTTCTCCAGGCAGGCTCCTGACTGCTAAAACTTGAAATGTATTTCTCTGTTCTCCAGGCGGGCTCCTGACTGTTGAAACTTGAAATGTATGCCTCTGTTCTCCAGGTGGGCTCCTGACTCCTAAAACTTGAAATGTATTTCTCTGTACTCCAGGCGGGCTCCTGACTACTGAAACTTGAAATGTATGCCTCTATTCTCCAGGCGGGCTCCTGACTTCAATAAAAATAGACAAAACAAAGAAAATCTCTTGCCCCAGTTTGATAGCTGGGCACATGGGTGAGTGTTAAACTGAATTATTCTACTAACTATTATAAGAATTTGAAAGCTAAGTCCTGTTATCCAGGGAGGTCCTGACAACTCCTAAGAATTACGAACCTAAGTTATATCTTCTAAAGGTATTACGAGGGTCGTGACAACTTCTAGTTAAAGGACAGTTTTAACATAAGTTATATCTACTGAAGGTACGACTTCCACTATATCTTGTTATCTAATCAGGCCTTAAAACTACGTCCCATTATCCACGAGGGTCCTGAAAACTCCTAATTGAATCTTATCTTAAAATGCAAACTTTGAAACCAACTCATATTCCTTGGGGTACATTTATGCTAAATTATGCTATTCATGATTGTTTTGAAATTTAAACAAAGTCCCATTTTCCAGGAGGGTCCTGAGAATTTCCGGTCATACCTGTTTGGTGCTGCCTTTCCTTACGGAGGGTTTCTCTGAAGCAAACGAAATTTCTACCCCTGTTTCAATTAAAGAAAAATCTTGTCAGTTTAAAATGTGGTGGTTAGTTTATGGCCTTGAACTCTGAGGGAGATTGATCCTTCACTTCCCACGATAACTGATTTCCACTTGAAGACCTTGCCTGTTTATTGACTAACCACTTTCTCTGTTATCAGTATCATTGAAAATACCTTTTCTCCGTTCAGACCTAATATCCTCTATTTGTTGCATTGCTCATGAACTGACGTCTACCCTACCTTTGTGTCTCATATGAATCCCAAAGTACGTCCATTGCCCCCACTCCGTGTATATGCTGTTCTTTTTTGACTTAAACTACTGGTCTTAACCTTGAGGTCTGTTGCTCCTTCATTTGTCATGATAACTTATTTCCATTTGAAGACCATGCTTGTTCCTTGACTAACCACCTCCTTTGTAAACCTTAACCCAGAAAAATACCTCTTCTCGTTCGAACCCAATACCCTCTATTTGTTGTACCGCTCATACCAATATTTACCAAACCTTTGTGTTTCACATGGACTCCTAAGCATATTGATTGTTACCAACTCAGTGCACATGTTGTTCTTTCCTGATTTAAATTACTGGCCTTGGCCTCGAGATCTATTGTTTCATTTGCCATGATAGATGATTCCCACTCGAAGACCTTGCTTGTTTATTGACTAACCACTTTCTTTGTTACCATTGACACAGAAAATATCTCTGATCCGTTCACGAAACACCCTCCATCTTGTTTCATTGTTCATGAATTGATATGTACCAAACCCTTGTATTTCACACAAATCCCAAAGCACGTCAATTGCCACCTACTCAAGATGTATGTTGTTCTTTCTTGACTTAAACCCCTGGTCCGTTCCTTGAGGTCTACAGCTCCCCCATTTGCCATGATAACTTTGACTTCTGCTTGGAAGGTCTTGCTCGTCACTAGTTTAACACCCTTTTATCAAGCCGATCACAGGGAATACCTTTGATCTGTTCACCCTAACCCTTTATTTGTTGCATTGTTCATGAATTGACATATACCAAGCCTTTGCATTTCACAAGGATCTCAAAACATGTTGATTTTTGCCAACTCAGTGTGCCTGCTGTTCTTTCCTAACTTATGACGCTTTGATGTGTTCACCAGATCCCGTTCTATTCAATTGGAAAGCTTGGTGGCAGATTTTGAAGTCATTTCTCACTTGTTATGACCAAACAGACTCAGGAGAAGGAAGTAAACACAACAAAAGGAACAGAGTAAAGGACAAAGGAAAGAGATGATTCCTAACAAGAAAACTACAAAGTAGAAACCTATCGGATATGGATACCATCTCTAATGACCATGACATGCACCTGTGGCCTATTCTGTTTAGAAAATCTGATGTTCAGCTCTGGTCGTACCCTTTTCGCCGTGAAACTGGGCTTCGATGCTCCGCCTATCCAATTTGAATCACAATTCTTATTCGACTTGTAGTGCTCGAAGGGTTTTCACCATCAAGCCTCACTCATTTTGTTCTTTATATCAATTTACAGTCGCCTTATGGTGCCCGTGAAGGTTTTCACAAATAAGACTCTCTCATTTATGACTTCTCTCAGCTTTCATCGCCTTGCGATACCCATGAGGGCTTTTATCAATAAGACTCTTTCATTTTTCATTTCCCTTGTTTGGACCGGAGTGTTTCCCCGGATATTATTCACCTCAATTCGCTTGACTTGCATCTCTTGAAGACTGATCGGAAGGTCTTTCTTTGGACTGTAATGTGGGCTTTTGGATAGGGTTAGAAAGAAAGGGTATCAAAGGCTCAAAACAATTCAGACGGGTTCAAAATTTATAACTTTCGGAATCAGATTTCTTACAACAACCACAACTTCTGCCCCAGTATGTTTGTTGGGGACTTTTGGACTATTATTTTGGTGTGACTGAACCTCAGAGAGAGGCTGCCTACGTATCCTTTCGGAATCAAGTCAAACATAGTTCAAGTGACTACTTTTGTTGTTGCTATTTTTTCTTTTCCTTATCTTTTTTTTTCTTTTCCTTTTTTTTCTTCTTCTTTTTTATTTTCTTTTCTTTTGCCTTTTTCTTCTCTCTCTTTTTATTGTTTTCTTTCTCTTTTTCCTTCACTTACTTTCCACACTTGTGTTTATGAATTTGTTACTGACTCCAAAAGAGGGGTACAAAAGAAAATAAATAAGGCTCAAATGGGGTAACAAAGGATACTGTGTTTAGATAGCAGAACAAAATGCCTTCTTCATTCCAATCTTCAAAACATGCCAAATACAAATAACACAGTTAAACAAACCACAGAAAACATTCGAAACATCTTTTGATTGTACCAGACTTGATAACCATGTCCACACATCCGCCTTCTACATCTGTTGAATACAAAGCACCATTGGACAACACTCCCACTCTCCTTACCACGAACGACCCTTGTCAATTTGGCAAACTTGCCTTTAGCTTCAACTCGATGCGGCATGATCCATTTCAATAGGGTTTCTTTATGTTCTATCTGTCCCAGTTTCACATGGTTCAGGATTCAAATGATCTCACAGTGCCCAATTCTGTTCTTATTTCCCACAAGTGCCCCTATCATGTTCAAAATTATTTCAATGCTTCATGACTAAACTAACTTTTGAGCTCAGGCTGAGAATTACGCATGCATGTCATGTCACTAAAGCCAATAGGAAAAGAATTTGTAGAAAGAAAAGAGAATTTAAAAATAGCAGAAAACAGGAAATTGCATTAGACAGACGTGAAATGGTTCGAACAACATGACAAGCAAACTAGATTGGGGTTACATCCTGGAACAAACCTAGACAACACTAAATGAGCTACTACGACTAAACAAACCAGGCAAAATGAAAGGATAGAAGTGTTTGAGTCACAAGACAATATCCGGATTACAACCCTAAAATAACCCGGACAACAGAAATGACAACAAAATAAACCACCAAACTCCACTCCGGCTGACCAAGAAATGGAGCGTCTTCCCAATTACCAAGCACGACATCTTAGCCACTGAGTTTTGCATCAATACTACCAAGACCATTATCAACTTTAATCAACAAGTTCCCAAGAGGATTCGCATGCTCCCCGTCACTGTCATTGACCACAACTACCCCTTTTTGAATCATTCTCTCTATTTCCTTTTTCAAAGAGCGACAATCTTCAATGCTATGCCCCTGGAAATTAGAGTGGTACGTGCACCGCACAGCAGGATCAAAGCCTTTTGCATATAGGTCTGGAGTATAGCCGAGGAGCGGCTCAATCAGGCCAGAATGCTTTAACTTTTCAAACAAACTTGTGTAGGATTCTCCGATGGGCGTGAAATTAAATTTCTGCCTTTGTTTCCCTCTATGCCTTAGTTTTCCAGGATTGTTGGATGCTTGAAAATGCTGTGAAGGCACACGAGAGCTTTGGGATGCTGGTGCTCGCCTTAGGGAGTGACCAGGTAGTTGGACAGATGGCAAGATATTGTTCGGTGGATAATAGTGGGGTGGCTTATATGGAGTTTGGGGATGTTCATGGGGCCGGTATTGTGGCTGAAAGCATTTAGCAAGAATGACCACCGGACCCTGTCGTTGGTGGAGGGAGTGACCTAGTGGTTGGACATATGGCCGGTCATTGTTCGGAGGGTAATCCTGAGGTGGATTATGTGGAGCTCGGGGACATGTTTGGGGTTGGAGTTGAGGCTCAAGACGTTTGGCAAGAACGACCACTGGACCCTGTCATCGGCGGGGCTCAGCGATATCTTTTCGATCAATAGGAGGACTATCCTGAGTGACTTGTTCGTTGCATCTAAGCCAAAAATCCTTGAAACATTCCTTGGGTTTCTTTTCCATCCGAGATAGGGAGGAGCTTCCTGGGAAAATGTCTATATTGTACTGAAAGCGCCGCACAAAATCTTGAGCCATGTCGCCCATTGTATGCCACTTCCCGACATCTTGACGATTATGCCATTCCAAAGCTGCCCCATTCAGGCTCTCACTGAAATACGCCGTCAACAAAACATCTTTCTCGCCAACACTTCTCATTTCATGGCAATAACCCCTCAGGTGGGATACTGGATCTCCCCGCCCATCATACAAATTAAAATTTGGCATCTTAAACCCTGTCACGACCCCAAACCCGGTCGTGATGGCGCCCAACACAACTGCTAGGCAAGCCCGACCAATTTCACTCTCAACCCGAGCATAAAGCTCAAAACCATTGGTTTGAAAATCATTAACATCATTTAAACTAGAAGAATAACTAAAAGATAAAAATAAATCCGAAAATCAACAATACTGAACAACCTCCCAAAGATCTGGGGGTCATGAGTCAAGAGCCTCTACCAGAATAGCATAAATATACTATAAAACAACTTATTCTGAAGTACGCGGAAAAGTCAAATAACAGGAAATAGGAGAGAAGTCGGGTTCTGCGGACGTCAGACAGCTACCTCGACAACTCCATGAAAAGCCCTGAAGAACAGCAATAAGCTCAGATAGCTCCTGGAGTACCTGAATTTGCACACAAGGTGCAGGGAGTAAAGTGAGTACTTCCAACTCAGTGGTAATAAACATATATAATGTCTTACAGTAAGAAATCCCAAAATATAGCACAAAGTAAAGCTAAGAACAGTACTCCTACACGTTTAACAGTGTAACAACAGCTAACAGAAA
>MU753145.1:52439-70007 GCA_026770625.1 Nicotiana glauca | reverse complement strand
CTCTTTTTACGCTTATACCTATATTCCCTTTCGCCGGGAGTATGTTAAAACGCCGTGAAAAAAGGGGTGTGACAGTCATCTTATTACTTCCTACGTCCTGTTTTACTAATTGTCATGTTTACTAATTAATATACTTATTTTAGAAAAGCGGAGAATTAACTCTTTTTTTCAATTTTACCTTTACTCTAATAGATGCGGGGAGAGATCAATGCCGTGAAAGCAAGAAATAGTAATAGTTGAGAGTTGAGACTAATGAATAAATATGAGTAATTCAGTCAAGAAAAATTACTAATTAAATTTTCTTAAGGTTTGACATTTTTGTACCCGTAGACTGCAATGCGAGTGTGACTTCTATCTTTCCGTTTAAGGGTTGTTTGGTAGAATATATTAGAAAAAATAATATATGTATTAGCTTTAGTATTATTAATCTCTTGTTTGGTAGTGCGTGTCAACCGATATGTACAGCTAATACATATATTAGTTATGCACCATATTCAGTACTATTCTTATGCATAACAAACCATGGTATTATTAGCAATACCATAATTTTTATACATGGATAAACATATATAAAGATAGATGCTTTCCAAATCCTTTCCGAAGAATATGGAGGGTATTTTTGCAAGCAAAATATTTTTTTTAAAATAAAATTATGCAATGCATGTTATTTTTAATATGCCAAACCAAATAGAGAAATAATTCCAGCATAATTAACCAAAATATCATCAACACACCCAATTAAGTACTATTTTTATATACCCTACCAAGCGACCACTAAAAATCCCATTTGGCTATATAACTGTGTTGGCCTTTTTCAGCATTTGTGGCTTACTTGTCATTGCAAGCTTGGGGTGCTTTGTAAGGAGCTCTAATTTGACTAATTTTGCCTTGCATTTTATAATATTTGGAGAATTGAAACACGTGAATTGACTTTCTGTTGGTGAGTTTGAGTAGAAACTAAGCCTATTTCCCATCGAAATGGGAAACAAAGCCAGTTGCAAGTTTGAAAAACTATAAAGTTCCGATCCGTCAATATCCTAATGCCCCGCAGCCAAAATTTACCTAAAATACGTAATCACACATCAAACAAATAAAGGGCGGGTTTCACATCAGTTTAGCAGGAATCAGAAACTTTATATTTCAATTAACATTTTGAATAATGTGACCTTTTAGCAACTTATATATATATATATATATATATATATATATATATATATATAAATATATATATATATATATATATATATATATATATATTTGGATGTTTTAAAATTTTTGATATGAGCTTAGCTATATAATATTTCGATTAAATTATTATTTTGAACAAATTTACTCTAAACACAATATTGTGCATACACTCCACATATTATATAAACTTATCCTTGCAAGTGTTGGTATTATTAATAAATAATAATGTCTTCTATCATATGTGGAAGGCAAGAAATTGGGAGATCTTTAAATGAGTTAATGTCAATAGTGCAGATGTTACAAAATTAATAAAGAAGGAAACATTAGTTAGATTAAGTAATATTCATAAGTTGAAGAAGGCAAACAGATATAGGGAATTCTTAAGGAATATCACTTATATATAGACTAGCGTTGAAATTGAACATTCATAGTACCTTTGAGGAGGTGATTATGATAAAAAAATGATCAATATGTATAATCATTTGGTTAATCAATAAAAAAAATGCAACGTCAAATATTCCTTTATGGTCGCTTTTCTTTCTCACTTCTTTTGCTTTTATGACAGACAAAGTTTTCCTCATCGATTGTGGAAAGTTTCTTACTTCTCTTTATATTGAATTACTCATTGTTGAGCTTATAAAGAGCTAGTAGAAAGGAGTGGCCTCGCGCACACGAGAAATTAGTCCGAAAGGCAAAACAGGTTGATTTGCTTTCGCCTTCTCTTCTTCGATCAATTTTTTCTGGGCAATTATTTTGTGCAAACTCTAACTTTCAACCGCGAATGCACGTATTTGGAGGTGCTGTAGAATGATGGAGAGTGAGGGTCGAAATCCCTTTCAAGATAGTGGCTATCAATTCGATAAGTTATTTATATATTTCCTACTTATTCTTGGGCAATATTATCAACTATTTTTCCGACAGCAAGTTGCAAGGATAACCCAACTGATCTGACTCATTTGTAAATACTATACATCTCTTAAAAAGAATAAGATATATAGGGGGAAAAAAGAGGGGGTTTAGTAGAATTAGAGCATTGCAATTAAAGTACTATAGAGTCCATTACTCAATGATCATTTCGCTATTTGAAATTACTTAGTAAAGTTATGTTTCTTTTCTTTGTAATAGAAAAGTCATTTAACTATTTTTATAGCACTTAAAAGATCATTCAAATTGATTTCTTAAATTTTTGATGGCTAAATACCTATTTTACCCTCTAAATTGCAATTATAGAACTATAGCTTCAATTAGTATAAGTTTTCTCTTCTTAAACAAAATTACTTTCTCGCACCACAAATCAATCAAGTACGAATGCATACCATTTAAGCTCAATTAAATGATAAAATGTGATGAACCGATAGGCCATCTTACGAATTAAAGCTAAATTATGTATTTTAAGGCCTTAAAAACCTTATTTTATCCCTCCTCGACTTACGTGCGCAGTCCAGGCCTATTTTCGAAAAGCTTTTGTGTTGAAACTTGTTTAAAATATGAATTTTTTATTAAAAACTTCATTTGAGTTGACTTCGGTCAATATTTTTGGTAAACGGATACGGATTCGTATTATGATAGTCCCGGTGGGTTCGTACTAAAATATGATACCTGGGCGTATGCCCGGAATCGGAATTGGAGGTCCCTAGCCCGAGTTATGAATTTTTATTGAAAATTGATAGTCTAAAAATTTGATAGTTTTTAAGAAATTCTTAATATTTGATCTTGTTGGTATTGGGTCCGTATTTTGGTTCTAGAGCCCAGTGTAGGTTCAATACAATATTTAAGACTTGTTAGTAAAATTTGGTGAGAAATGGAGTTGGTTTGACGTAATTCGGACGTCCGGTATAGAAAATAAAATTTTCAAAATGTTCTTGAGAATTTCATTTCATTTGATTTTGGCGATTTGATCGCACGAGTAGGTTCATATGATATTTTAAGACTTGTGTGCATGTTTAGTTTGGAGCACCGAGAGCTCGGGTGAGATTCGGGTAGTCTACGAGTGTTTTAGACTTAGGAATCATAGCTGGTGCGCTTCAGGTATGCAGACTTCGCATTTACGAGGCTCATATTTAACATGTTGACCCGATAGGTCATCTTATGAATAAAAACTAAATTCTGTATTTCGAGGCCTTAAAAAGCCTCATTTTATCCCTCCTCGTTTTGCGTGCACAGTCCGAGCATATTTTCTGAAAGCTTTTGTGTTGAAAGTTGTAAAAAATAAAAAAAAATTATTAAAAACTTTATTTGAGTTGACTTCGATTAATATTTTTGGTAAATTGACCCCGATTCCCATTGACAGTCCCGGTGGATCCGTTTAAAAATATGGGACCTGGGCGTATGCCCGAAATCAGAATCGGAGGTCTCTAGCCCGAGTTATGAATTTTTATTGAAAATTGATAGTCTAAAAATTTGATAGTTTTTAAGAAATTCTTACTATTTGATCTTGTTGGTATCGAGTCCGTATTTTAGTTCCGGAGCCCGGTACAAGTTCAATATGATATTTAAGACTTGTCTGTGAAATTTGGTGAGAAACGAAGTTGGTTTGATGTGATTTGGACGTCAGGTTGAGAAAATAAAAATTTCAAAGTGTTCTTGAGAATTTCACTTGATTTGGTGCTAAATTCATAGTTATATGTATTAGTTTGACAATTTGATCCCGTGACCAAGTTCGTATGGTGTTTTAAGACTTGTGTGCATATTTGGTTTGGAGCCTCGAGGTCTCGGGTGAGTTTGGGATAGGCTACGGAATATTTTGGACCTAGGAATCATATCTGGTGTGCTTCAGGTCTGCAGACTTTGTATTTGCGAGGTCTGGCTCACAAACGCGAGCCTCGCATTTGGGAAGAATCATCGCATTTGCGAGTGGGCTGGGAGGGGACCTTCTCAATTACTAAGCTCAGGATCGCAATTGCAATCAGCACTGGCCTCATTTGCGAACACTTGTTCGCATTTGCGATGTTAGTAGGCCCAGGTAAGTCTTCATATATTCGAAGAGAAATTTGCATTTGCAGGGTTCGCATTTCCGAACCCCTAATCGTAAATGCGATACCTCCAACTGGTCAAAATAATTTTGGACTGGGGTTTTCATTCATTCTTCAAAATTTCAAAACCTTGAACACAAGAGACGATTTTCCAAAGAATTCTTCTTCCCCAAATCATAGGTAAGTGATTCTTAACTAGTTTCATTCAATCTTTCACTTTATTTTACAAGATTTCAACCTATAATCTAAGGTTTTTATGGTGTAATTGGAGATTTTTGGGAAAAAATTAGGGATTCCGAAATTTGGGAATTAAGACCTCAAATTGAGGTCGGATTCTAAAACCAATTGTATATCCGGACTCGGAAAAAGAGATTTTCTTGGTGTTAAGTCAACTCTACTAGACGCAGTTGCCTAGGAATCCAATGCACTAACTCCTGGACTTAGATGATATGCCCTTAAGGAAACGTTAGCATGTAATCCCTCTCACTAGTTGCCTTTCAAAGGAATTTTTACATTATCCCATTTCCACGTGAAAGCAGATAAGAAGTCTCATCTTTATCCTATTGTGATGTCATCTCTATTAAACCTGCTATTCCTATCATGCCATTGCTTATGTCTTCCAACCATCTAAACTGGATTCAGTAGCGGCTCCTGCACCCATTGATTTTGCATCATAATCGAGTTTTGGTCCGAATTTTGGATTTGGACCAAGCGAGCCCGGGTGTTGACTTTTTCAATAAGGACCTAAAATGAGTCCTTTGTTATCGAAACATTTGGTTGATAATTTGCTAGATATTGTTGGTTCGGAGGCGTGTTTGAAAGGCAAAGCTGTGATTGAGCCGTGAGTGGCCTTAAGTTGAGGTAAATGGCTTGCCTAACCTTGTGTGGGGTACTGTTTGATATGTGAGCACAGTGTACGCGAGGTGATGAGTGCGTATACGGGCTATTGTTGAAAAACTCCATTTTCATTAAGAAAATATATGTTTTTCTTGTAATTGAGCAACGCTAGTATATGTAACTATCTTGTTTAGTTTAGGAAAGAATTCCTACATGTTTTAACTGTCTTAACTGTCTATCTGAACTCTGTATAGCATGTCTTAGTGAAATTTCCTGTTCAATCTTGATTCGAACTTAGTCTAAATTGTGATTTTCTTCCTGTAATTGTTATCTCTGTTTGGTTGTGCTGCATATTTATTTTGGGACTATGGAACGGTATTTTGGGAGATCGTCCCATACTACATATTTACTTTGGAACTATAGAACGGTATTCCGGGAGATCCCCCAACACTGTGCATTTACTTTGGGACTACGGAACGGTATTCCGGGAGATCCCCCTGCGCATTTACGTTTGGGACTACATGACAGTATCCCGGGAGATCCCCTGTTGCTATTGTTGTGTTCTGAGCTGTTGTTCTTCTATGCTTATGTTCTGGTTAAAATTTCAGTATTTATTTCTTTACCGCGATATTTCTTTATGTTAAATTGTTATTTTGTTTAAACTAGTAGGGCCCTCACCTAATCTCATCACTACTCAACCGAGGTTAGGCTTGACAGTTACTGGGTACCGCTGTGGTGTAGTCTTGCACATATTTTTCGTGTGCAGATCCAGGTACCTCTTACCAGCCACATCACCAGTGAGGCGAGCCAGCTGTAGAGACTTCAAGGTATATCTGCCGCGTCTGCACACCTCGAAGTCCCTATCTATTCCACCCCAAGTCAACCCTTCTTGTATTTTCTTCTTGTATTGGACTCTGGAGTATGGGAGTACCGTGTCTTGCTTCAGCTTGTGACTTATGACATTCTGGGTATTGGGAGAGTTTATGTACTGTTCGGAAGTGATTATTGTATATATCGAGCGGCATCACATTTCCTTATTTAAAATTACCTATTACTTAATAGCTTTATTGTTTTTGCTCCTTATCCGCAAATGTTAGGCTTACCTAATCATAGAGATTAGGTGCCGTCATGACGGTTCACAGGAGAGAACTAGCGTCGTGACATAATAGTTTATACTAGACATATTTCTCCTACTTATTGGTTGGTACTTAATTGATTAGATTTCGGTAATTTTTCTTTTTTACCCACGGTACCTATATTTTTCTCGGTTATCTATTGACCGCTTTTAAGGGGTCGTTTGGTACGGAGAAAAGGTGGGGGATTAAATTTATAATGTATTTGATTGACGGGACTGTTAACAAAATATAGTATAAATTTAGTTCCAAATTTAATCCTGAATATTCCACGTTGTCCCATTAAATTTGAGATTATTTTATTTCACTTCATAAGTGGGATAAATTAGTCCAAGGATTATATCCAGGACTATAATCCCGAAATAATTTAGTCGGCACACTGAACTAAGAAAAAGTCAAAAGCTTCATGGCATGGCTCGTAATATTCGGAGGAAAGGGTGACCAATTCTTTAGGAGGGTGCTCCAGTCAATATGGATTTATAGTCCCACACGCAAGCAACAAACTTCAATATTCGAGATTTTTCAGCACAAAAGCCATAAATAGAAAGCAGTCATAAGTTTACAGTCATATTTTCCTAGTTTCACCAACTGTGACTGACAATATTCAGTCTGCTAATCCAACCCCATAAACAAATTTCATTCTTGGATTCTAAAGAAGAAAAAAGAAATCCTCATTTTCATTTTTTACAAAATTTTTGTGAACAAAAAAAGTGGAAGAGGAATATATGGGGATTCAGTTAGAGAATTTGGTGGAGTCGATAAAATCTAAGGTAAGAAAGTTGAAGAAATCAAAGAAGCCATATATCAAAATGGACAAAAGCTCAAGTGTCAAAGTTGAGATTCGTAGCAAGAAAGCTCGTAAACTTATTGAGAAAACACTTCAAGCTGCTGATCATCCTGGCAAGCGTAGCCTTTAATTTTCTTTATACTATACTTTTATTTTTCAACTTGTGTATAATGAAATAGTTAGAGGTGAATTTAAGGTTTTGAGCTTACTTATCTTAATCAAAACAATAAGTTTTGGACTTAACATTTGCTATATATACATGCTCTTCAAAATTGAAATGATATCATTTTGCATGTATTTTCACCCGTAGTGAATTCAAAATTTGTGTTCATAATGGTTATGCGAATATATATGGTTTAGCCAGAGTGCTCAATTAAACTAGCTGAACACATGAGATGTGCCGATGTTTAGCATTACAACATTGGTTGTTTTGTGTATTATATTGTATATATTGTTATTGTTGACTGAGAAAAAGGAGCAAAACTAGGCAACCTTCTTTAGTGAATGTTGTAACTTTAGTCTTAGAAATAAGAGTCCATATTAATTTTTATACAATAGTAAAATGACAAGTATCTTGATTTGCTTTTTACAAGAAATCTGGCTTGTCGTGTGCTTTTGAGAACTATAAGATGCAAATGCCAACTGGATCTTCGATTGCTGTGATTGCATCAATAACTGTTAGTGAATTACTTATTGTGTCATTAAGTTTTAATTACTATAGCTGCTGCTAGTATACCTCTTTGATTCTTCTATTGTCGAGTAGGTCTTTTAACGTTCCCTTTATTAGCCAATAAATATGGGAAAAAGAAAAGTCGAAACATTAAATTGCTGATGCACGTTGGTATAGGTATGTAGAGCCATATTTAGCAGAATGGGATGGGTACGAGAATGAAAGACCATTTCTATCTAGTACTAATGTAACTTTAGTTTTAGAGTGTGTTTGGCTAAGCTTAAATACTCGTCAAATTAGTTTATAAGCACCTTTTTGGTTTATCTACTAAAAGTACTTATAAGTCAAGTGCTTATAAGCTAAAATCAGGGGTAAGTTATAAGCTAGTCACCCCCAGCTTATCATTTTTCAGCTTTTAATTAAGCATTTTTAGTTTGACCAATATTTTTACTTATTTATCCTTAATAATATTTTCTAATTCACAAAATACTTTTCCTAAAATAATTTCTTGACTTTCTCGTCATTCCATATTTGTTGTTAATTATATTCTTTACAAAGAAATTTTTTAATTTATAATCTTTTCAAAAATATTTAAGGGTATTTTAGTTATTTTAACAAAAGAATAGCTTATCAACATTTTTTAATCAAAATCAATTGCTTATTATTAGTTTCAGCACTTAAAAAAGCTTTTTAGTATTTCAAGTTTATCAGCTATTTAAAATAAGCTATTCCAAATGGGCTCTTAATGTGGAGGCAAAAATATGGAAATAAACTCCTTAGTTAAATCTTAGAATATTGGACTTTGATTTAAGCACGTTATTTTGATATATTTAGGAATATGTCATTAAAGTTCTTGCTAATATACTTTAGCATGTAGAAAATAATTTAGCAATAGTTCTTCAGTCGAATGACATGATGATATGCCATTAACTTGTGCGAATTCAATGTTTTCATTTTTCTGCCCCAACATATCTTGAGACGTATTGGGGTCCAAATGTGACTTTTTCGAAGACTTGGGTTGTTCTTGAGGAAGTCAAGGCTATTAATTAGTTTCAAATGTTTTGATTTTACTACTCCCTCCAGTCCAAAATATGATTTTTTGGCTTTTTTTTGTGGTCCAAAATAAGTGATTTTTCCAGATTTCAAGAATGAATTAATTATTTTTTTCCTACATTGTCCTTGGAGTAAATAATGTTAGAATATGTCTAAGGAGTGTTTATGTGAGATAGTAAAGGTTAATATGGTCAATTTCATTGTTAATTAATGCTAAAAGGGGGATTTCTTAATCTGTGTGAAAACATCCAAAAAATAACTTATTTTGGACCGAAGGGAGTACCAATTTCTTTCATTTGCCGTTGTCCAACCATGTATGAATTATAATAAATTATTTTAAAGTAATTAAAATGCAAAAATTTCAACCACTTCAGCCTCAAATATGAGATTTTCCAGGTCCAATTTCCAACCACTTTCGTCGGAAATTAGTCGCAAAATTTGATAAAATACAGCAGAATTCTGTTATATTTTAAGCCACACCACTGCCAAATCAAACAACCATACACAGCAGTCAATATCACAAATATTCTATCAATAAAACCTAAAACAACAAGTATCAAACTTGTTTAAACATAACAAAACCATCTATTCTATTAAACCAAATAAAAATGCAGAGCTTTCAACCAAAATTGCATTACACCAAATCTAAAACGAAAAAAATATCCTATTACATAATCCAAATTACTACTCGATCCTCATCGGTTTCGATATCCTTATTGTTAGATTGTTCCATTGAATGCATTGTCTTCCATGGTTTGCCATGAATGTCAGCTTCATACTTATTATTTCTTGAGCATTGTTCCATTGTTGAGACAATTCATTTATTTGCATCTGTATAGTCTCAATTTCTTAGAGTGAAGCAGAAGCACCGCTATATAATGCGGCTGGACGACTAGACGACCGCTGCATTCCAAGTCCGTAAATTCTACCTTTATATATATATATATATATATATATATATATATATATATATATATATATATATATATATAAATAATCAAGAGAAGAAACATACAACTTGTGCAAAATAATATTAAAACGTAGTCATATCTAAAATTTTACTAAAATATTTTATACCGTTATTTACTCCACCAGCTGCTTGTGTCTTTATAGAAGTCATATCTTCGGGCGTAGGTTGAGACTCGGGCTGAGTTTGTTGCTACTCCTCCATACTTCTTTGATACCCTTCCTGAAATGTTGTTGACAAACATTATATAAACGAATTAATCATAACCAAGAATAAAGGTAGTATTGAATTTGAAATCTTACAAATGTCTCTGATGCATGCGGTTCGACTCATCCTTCTCCTGTACCCTCCTCCTCCTCCTCCTCCTCCTCCTCCTTCTTCTTATGTGTCTCCTCAAAGACAGTAGCATGAAATACATTTTTTCCATGTGCCTTTTCCTTTCAAAATAAAAAAATATGAGTTTATTACTTGAATCTCATGTAGTTAAAACTAAGTAAAATTTCATAAATAAATTACCATTCTCAATCAATGGGGTGCAAAACCAATTGAACCTCCGGTGTGCAACGAGCCACCTTTACCAGAGACTCTATTTGCCTTTGATTTTTCATTCTTCTACTTCCATTCTTCGGTATTCTACTTTTCCAATAGTTGAAGCCAGACATCTTCATGCAGCCATAAAGACATGCTTTCCCCTTTGCAAGCAACAACATGAGTATCTTTAATCCTTTTTTGAGCTTTTTTATCAAAATTATCATTCAAATGAATTTCATGTTGAGGCTATCATACACACTTAGTCTGCAATTAGAACAATTATTAGACAAACACAATAAATGTTACATAATTATATTTATTCGTACCTTAATTTGAAGCCACATATACACTCTGATTTGGTATGGAATCTCATTCCATGGCTCATTAAAAACGTCTTCATAGCTTCCACAACCATATGTGTGGCATGAAAGAATGGAAAAAATATGCATTATATGTAAAATAAACATTCGTTAAATATATGTAGATCTTCATTCCAATAATTAACAACTAAAGAATTACTTGCCCGTTCAGGTATGATAATCAATCGATGCATTTGAATGTATTCTACAGTCCAACAATCATTTTGTCTCTGTGAATGAGCAACTGAATCAATACTTGTAGACATGGATGCAATCGCCTGAGATCATCTAATATCAAGTCTAATAATACTAGGAGTAGATGTTGATAGAGATGACAATGTAGTGGGCAATGATGGAGGTACAAAAGATAAACCATCATACTGACTGTAATGCCTGCCCTGGAATGGAATAGTGAGCCATCATGCAGGCTAGTAGGGACACGATGACTCAAAGGTGGTAAATTAGGCGTGGGCATAAAATTAATAGTGCTGGAGGCTGAACCATTCTGGGTTAGCATGGAATAATATTGTATTTTGCTACCCCGAGGAGGGGGAAGGGGACTCTGAAAAACTCAGGTGGTAATGACATCGTCGACTGAGAAGGACGAGGAAAACTAGGAGGAGGACTCATCCTAGGCATATGCGAAGGAATGTGATGACTCGTGGATGGAAAATTATTTTTTCTTCTTCTTAGATTGTTTCATTTCTTTACCCTTTGAAGCCATCTGTGCAATTTAAGTAAAACAAAATATAATAATAAAAATATCAATAGATAATAATATAAAGCAATTCTTCTACATATTATAACAATTAAAAAAGAATATATATAAAATCCAACTAATATAAAAATAAAATAATAACATAAGAAATCAAACAAGTCATAAAACACACAAACAACTCATTCCTCATCGCTTTCTTCATATTGATCATATTTATTTTCATCATCGTTTTTTCATTTTCATCATATAATTCTTCATCTTTGCTTGCTTCATATACATCACTTGAATCTCCATCCTCTTTTACCATGAATGTTCCTTCCTCATACTGACTTTGATTTGATCTAAGGACTAAAGGTTTGAATGCCTCGTAAAGGCCTTCACTATCCTATAATTTACTTGCTAGTTCATCATCTGTCATTGCTTTAACACTTGAAATTCCATTCTGGTACGCTACATCTAATGCATCCTCGACCTCAAATCTACCCACATGCTTTATTTTGGTCCTTCTGGCAAAAAGAATATAAATTGAATAGTCATAGACTAGGTTGACCACTAAATCCACTATCAATACCCGCAATGCAGCCTTCTTCTTACACAAAGGATAAGGTGCGTAATTTACCTATTTCACATTTTGTGCTATGTTAATGAGTCATAGAGTCTATACCTTCCCGTGTGCTTTATTTCAACTATTTTATCCTGAGGATGCACCTTTGTACCTCTAGTAGGTCTTGGATCATACCATTTAAACTTGAAAAGTACAACTTTTTCTTCGGCCAACCAATTCTATACTCGAGTTCTACTATCTGTTGAAGTACACCATACTTATCAACATCACCATAAGCTTTCACGTACTCGTTATTATTATTAGTTTTTTCCCTTGGACCATTCATCTGTATGAAACTTGTACCCATTGATAAAGTACTTAGACATCATCTTGACCTTATGTCTAGTTCTCCAAGCAATGTCATGCAAAAAAGGATTATTTATGCCATTATTTAGATTATGAACCTAGATCGAATCCAATACATAACAGTTAATTAAAAATTAAAAGGTACATACAACTGATAATAGTTTGCATTGAAAGAAACTTCCTTAATACTTACAAAGTGTTTAAACCATTCTGCAAACCTATGATAAACATGTTCATGCCCATATGTATCCACACACTAACTGTCCGAAAAAAACTTTTATTAGTTAAAATGATTGATAATTGAGATTGAATGTAAGTCCGCATTATAAATATACATTTATGTATAATAAGGTTGGACCTCGGGACAATTTAGTAGAACATGTGTTGTAACTGAGTTTAGGTCCATCTCAGTCAAAAATCATGTTGGACTACATTTTGGACCACCTTTTTCAAGTTGATTGAATATAGTAAGGGACGGTGCCAATAGATCGGTATTGCCACCATCATCATCCCGATCATGTCTATTTATTAAATACGGCACATCATATTCAAAATAATATGAACAGAAATAAGAATTTTCTCTAGTCAGATATGCCTCACATATGAATCCCTCAATCCTTGATCTATTTTTCACGGTCCACTTACATTTGTCAACCATCCTGCATAGAACGATTTTAAGATGAAATAATATTTAACTAAAACACGTAAGGATAATTGATTAAAGATAATTACCTCTTGAAGGAACACATCTATCTACATTGAACTGGCCCTTCTAGCCGTGCCTATTGTGCAATGTGAATTGAAAAATGTTCCGTGACATCAAAAAAATCAAGCGGGAAAATTATCGACAACTTAAGCGAATATTATTGTCCATATAAACTAGGTTCTCCTCCTTCAATGTGATAGAGAATAACTCCTTAAAAAATAAGCATATCTCTATGATAGGCTTCCATATTCTATCAAGCAAAACATTAAATACAATAGGCATCAAAGATTCCATGAAAATGTGACAATCGTGAATTTTCATAGATGTCAACTTCCCTTCTTTCAGGTTAACATACCTAGACAAGTTTGATGCATACCCATCATGCATCTTAAAATTATTAACACAATCACATATCTCTCTTGTCTCATCCAAAGTAAATGTGTAACTAGCTTTAGACTTCTGAATCTTATTGTTCAAGTATGTCAAGTACAATTCAGCCACCTACAATATTCTTTAAAATCTATCCTAGACTTCAAGTTATATTTTCTTGTTGCTTACATCCATTACATTATTAAACAAGTTATCAAAAAAGTTCTTCGAGATTATGCCGAAGAAGATTGTGCTTCCAATAAGGTAACTCCCAAAATATGCTCTGTTTTGTCCAGTAATATATTACACCATACCTCGGTATCAGTGGATACTCTGTTACCTTAGGTAAATTCATAACTCTGTTCCAAATATCTTCACGTGACACCACATGCAGTGGTTCCTCATAATCAGTTTTGTTCTTTATAAATGCACTAGTATTTCTCCTAAACTCATGATCCATTGGTAAAAAGCAGCGATGACAATCAAACTATGTGTTCTTGCATCCATGTTTCAAAGTGAATATCATTGTGTCTTCCATACAAGTCGGACAAGCTAACTCTTTGGTGGTTGACCACCCGGACATCATTCCACATACTAACTTTCCGACAAAAACTGTCATTAGTTAAAATAATTGATAATTGAGATTGAATGTAAGTCGCCATTATAAATGTACATTCACGTATAATAAGGTTGGACCTCGGGATAATTTAGTAGAACATGTGTTGTAACTGACTTTGGCTCCATCTCAATCAAAAAAATGTATTGGACTACGTTTTGGACCACCTTTTCCAAGTTGATTGAATATAGAAAAGGGCGGTGCCAATAGATCGGTATTGCCATCATCATCATCCCGATCATGTCTATTTACTAAATATGGCATATCATATTCAAAATGATATGAATAGAAATAAAAATTTTCTCTAGTTAGATGTGCCTCATATATCGATCCCTCAATCCTAGATTTATTTTTCACGGTCCACTTACATTTGTCAACCATCCTGCGTAGAACGATTCTAAGATGAAATAATATTTAACTAAAATACGCAAGGATGATTGATTAAAGATAATTATCTTTTGAAGGGACACATCTATTTACATTGAACTGGCCCTTCTAGCCGTGCCTATTGTGCAATGTGAATTGGAAGATATTTCATGACATCGAAAAAATCAAGCGGGAAAATTATCGCCAACTTGTTTAAAGTTAAGCGAATGTTATTGTCCATGTAAACTAGGTTCTCCTCCCTAAATATGACAGAGAATAACTCCTTGAAAAATAAGCATATCTTTGTGATATGCTTCCATATTCTATTAGGCAAAACATTAAATACAATAGGCATCAAAGATTCCATGAAAATGTGACAATCGTGGATTTTCACAGACGTCAACTTTCCTTCTTTCAGGTTAACAGACCTAGACAAGTTTGATGCATACCCATCATGCATCCTAAAATTATTAATACAATCACATATCTCTCTTTTCTCATCCAAAGTAAATGTGTAACTAGTTTTAGGCTTCTAAATCTTGTTGTTCAAGTATGTCAAGTACAATTTTGCCGGCCTATAATATTCTTTCAAACCCATCCTAGACTTCAAGTTATATTGTCTTGTTGCTTACATTCATTACATTATTAAACAAGTTATCAAAAAAGTTCTTCTCGATATTCATAACATCAAGATTATGCCGAAGAAGATTATGCTTCCAATAAGGTAACTCCCAAAATATGCTTTGTTTTGTCCAGTTATATATTACACCATACCTCGGTATCAGTGGATACTCGGTTACCTTAGTTACATTCATAACTCTGTTCCAAATCTCTTTACGTAACACCACATGCAGTGGCTCCTCATAATCAGTTTTGTTCTTTATAAATGCACTAATATTTCTCCTAAACTCATGATCCATTGGCAAAAAGCAACGATGACAGTCAAACTATGTGTTCTTGCCTCCATGTTTCAAAGTGAATGTCTTTGTGTCTTCCATACAAGTCGGGCAAGCTAAATCTTTGGAGGTTGACCACCCGGACATCATTCCATAAGCAGAAAAATCATTTATAGTCCACATCAAAGTAGCACAGAGTCTGAAGTTTTACTTAGTTGATACAATATGTTTCTACACTTTGATGCCAATATAACTTCACTCTTCAATTAGGGGTTGCATGTATACATCAATCAATTTTTTGGATTGCGTGGGCGTGGAACAATACAAGTTAGAAAAAATATTGACTTGTCATATACAATTCAGGCGGCAGATTATACGGCGTAACAAACACTGGCCAACATGAATATGGTGCAACAAATACTGCAAATGGAGTGAATCCATCAGCACATAATCCTAATATGATATTTCTCGGTTCACCAGCAAAGCCTGGGAACACTCCATCAAAATGCTTCCATACTTCTCCATCTGACGGATGACATATCACACCGTCTGGCCTTCTATGTTCATAATGCTATCTCATATGAGGAGCAAAACTTATTGATGTATACAACCTTTTTAACCTTAGTACAATGGGTAAGTAGTGCATCACCTTCACTAGAACCTTCTTCCGCTTAGCATTTATGACTTCTTTGTAACGCGACTGATTACGAAATTTGCAATTTTCTAAAGCTGCATCATCCTTTTAGAATAACATGCAACCTTTCTCACAACAATCAATCCTCTCCCAGTGAAAAATCCAACTTGGAAACTACTTACTTTGCCATATAAAAATCTTTGGGCAAATCAATCTTGGTCAGATTAAGTTCATTCATAAGACCAATGATAGAATCCATGCACGCTTGAGAAATAGAATTATCCAATTTAATACTTAGTAACCTACCTAAGACAGATAACTTGGAATGCGTTGCGCCTTCATAAAGCAGACAACTAGTTTTCTCAAACTGTTTGAAGAAACTCTTAGCCTCATTATTTGGTTCGGCTTGAGCCCCACAGAACATCTCAAAAGCTTCCCTCATCATTTCATTAAATTTAGAATTTTAAACATTAATATTCTCTGCCATGGGACTATTTTCTTCACCACCAGAAGAGTCCTGAAAATGAACCTCATCTACACTAGCATGACTCTCCCCATGAACAGTTCACACATAATAATTTTTCATAAACCCCTTCTTATACAAATAAACAGTAACAATATCGGGCCCCAATAACATAAGACATTTGCATTTCACACAGGGGAACCTAATTGCCCATTCGATAGGGAAATCATCAAGTATCTTTGCCTTAGCAATAACGCTAGCAACTCCTTTTATAAATTCATCCCGCAATCCCATATAATTCGGATGATTTCTATCATACATCCATCTACGACGCCCAAATTCCATCTGCACAAAAATATTAAATACTATTTCATTTAAAGATTCTTGTTTTGAAAGATTAAATGTTATTTCATTTTGCGCATCCACCTAATCATTTTCACTTTTGTATTTGAGTTAAGTCAAAATAATACTACTCTATTTAGCAAGAGCATTGAATACCAAATATAATTACCCAAACAAAAAAAAGCTATTTAAAAAAACATCTACATATATAGTAGTTCTAAAGTATATTCAAATATAATTTAATTAAGGATCTAGAAAAATTAAAAACTAGTTGAATGAACTAAATTGTGGCTCTTAAGTTCAGTTGCTTGTCAATAATGGAAAGCACAACATTTGAAATAATTGTGTCTTGTCTTCCATTTTAAGTAAAGTTCTTACCATCTGCATGAATTATTCAGTCTCGTTTTTTAACTTTTTTCCTTCCCTTTGAGTTTTCTTCTATTTAAAGTATGTTTTTATACTAAAAACAGTGAAGAAATCAATAAACAACTACATTATCTCATTAATTATGCTATACACATATCTTGTTACTAAAAGAAATATAAGAACTCCACAAATTAGTTAGCAAAATTAATTAGTAAAACTATCCTCAACTTGCGAATGTTATCCCCAAATTAATAGATAAAACTAAATATTTTTATTATTGATTTTTATTTCAAATGATATTTTTAGGGTCTCCACTACTCATTCCCATAATCTTCTCAAAAGGCACTTCTAAATGACCAATATATAAGTTTAATTTAGCTACTAGATTTAATTTAGCTAAGAACAATCAATTTTTATAAATTAAATTAGGAGGAATTAAACAAAATCAGTGTATTTTAAAAAAAGAAACAAAAAACAAAAGAGGGTTAGGGAAATACCTACCTGAGTAGTGGAAGGTCGCCGGCAGAGGTGGGCATCACTGGACTTGGGCAACGGGCTGGGGAGGGGGGGGGAGGGGAGATTTGAGTAAAAATGGCATGTAGTAGCCACTAATTAAGGGTGTCTTTAATTTTTATCCACTAATTATAATGCTCAGCAAAAATAGCCACTACTAATAGAAAAAAGA
>MU753145.1:11508-36277 GCA_026770625.1 Nicotiana glauca | reverse complement strand
CGGGCACAACACTCAGTCATCAGATGATGCCAGGCAATCAGATAGATATCGTATGAAGTAGCACAGACAACAGATAATGGTAGACAAATAAAATAAAGTAAACACATAGAACAATACCAGTACCGGTGTAGCGTGCAGCCCGATCCACATATCACTGTGGCGTACAACCCGATCTATTTATCGTCGATGGCGCTCACTGGGGGTGTGTAGGCTCCGGGAGGGGCCCCTTACAGCCCAAGCGCAATATCAAGCCATCTCGTGGCATCAAGTCTAGCCCCTCGGCCTCATATCAGTATCAGTATAACACTGTTGCGGTGCGCAGCCCGATCCCATAGTATCCTCACAATTGGCCCTCGGCCATACTCAGTCCAGAAATCACATAAGCCCTTCAAGCATTTGTAAAAAAGTAGTTCTCAGCCCAAAACATCATTTAATATATCATTTTAGTTTTAAAATCGATTTAAAGTGGTTGAGTTGTAAAATAGTGGAAAACGGTACGACTGAGTTCAAGTAGTAAGTCAAAACAGTGAGGAACAATGATAAAAATCTCCGGAGGGTTCAAATAGTTGGCACGAAGCCCAATCATGACAACCATTCCAAATTATGATGATAACAAATAAACTTCAATCAAATACGCGATAAAGGCATCAATCGGGATGGACCAAGTTACAATTCCCGATAGCAAACCACCTCACGCTCATCATCAACCGCGTGTCTCACCTCAATATAGCATTACGATATGCAATCCGGGGTTTCAAACCCCTAGGATATCATTTATAATCATTACTCACCTCAATCCGGTCCAAACTCTAGCCCATGATGCCTCACCTGCACGAATCGACCTCCGGATGCTCCAAATCTAGCCACAATCAGTACATAATCATTAAAATATGCTAAGGGAGCGAAGCCCACTCGAAAATATCCAATTTAACATCAAAATCCCAAAATTGCTCAAACCCGGCCCCCGGGCTCACGCTTCGAAATTCGACAAAACTCACAAAATCCGACAATCCATTCAACCACGAGTCCAGCCATACCAAAATTACTAAATTCTGATAACAATTCGGCCTCCAAATCTTCAAATCTTATTTTCAAATCCCTAGGTCCAAATCCCCAATTTACACCTCAAAACATGTAATCTAGTTGGATTATTCGATGATAATTCAATATTATGGAGTAGAAATGATCACAATTGACTTACCTCAAGATTTCCCATGATTTCTTTGCTCAAAAATCGCCCCAAGCCGTGTCCTTTCACCCAAAAAAAAAGGTCAAAATGAGAAGAAAAATGCAAAAGCTTTAATAAACCTATTCTGGTCGCTAAAAGAGTCATTCCCGTTGCTAAAAGTGACAAATCTGGTCGCTAAAGGTGCGCACCAGATCCTGCTGCACTAGCAATATTTATTTCCACTAAAAAGGCTCTAACTCCACCATACGAACTCGAAATTTGATGATTCTTGTTTCAATGAGTCACAAATAATGATACAAACATAGTCCTTCAATCGAAACTCAATTCGGAGCTTGTTTGCTCAGTGCGATATCCATTTCGCTCGTTAAACAATTAACTCACGATTTATGTCAAAAACCCAATCGCGACTTGATGAAATTAGACCAAACTTTTCAGATCACTCCTATAATTCATTATCGAAATTCTGGAAGTCTCAAAATCAAATTTCGATCTCTAGAACTAAAAATAGACCTTTGGATAATTACATGCTTATAATCAAAACGCCAAAATCTTCCAAAACGTATCTGAGCATCATGGTACCCCGACCAAACATGCCAACACACCCCATAACATAATTCAAACTTTTTTCAACGTTCGAAAAGATCAAAAATAACATCAAAACATTAAATCACCCTCGGATTCAAGCCTAAGAATTCCAAAACTTTCGAAATCCGAATCCGATCAAAAAGTCGACCAAACGACGTCCAAATGACTTGAAATTTTGCACACACATCAAAAATGACATAACGAAGCTAAAAAAACTCTCGAAATTCCATTCCGACCCTCATATCAAAATCTCACCTATCAACCGGAATTCGCCAAAATATTAATTTTGCCAATTCAAGCCAAATCCTTCCACGGGCTTCCAAAATGCATTCCGATCGTGCTCCTAAGTCATAAATTAGCCAACGAAGCTATCCAAATCGTAAAATTTCCGATCCGAGCTCATATACAAATATGTCAACTCTTGTCAAACCTTTCAAATTCAAAGCTTTCAACTGAGACTGTTCCTTCTAATTCATTTCGATTTTTTTCGAAAACCACAACCAACGATCTACATCAGTCATAATATATTGCACGCGGCAAGTCATGCCCGGTAACTGGCAATCAAAGTGTAAAAGTTCAAAACAACTGGTCGGGTCGTTACTAGGAAAGCAACAAATCCAAGAATAACACCCAACCGCATGCTATAACCCGATAACAACGCATAGGTACTCATCACCTCACCTATACATTGTACCCAACAACTAAACATGTAGAAAATAGACAAATAGGTCCTAATCCATCAAGCCAAGGCTAACCATGACACTTACCTCGCTCAAACGCCAAACTCAAAGCTCAACCACGGCTTTTCCCTTCAAACAAGCCTCCGACCAATAAAATCTAGCAAATTACCAATCAAACAATTCAAATAAAGCCTTAGGAACTATCCGCGATTGTAAATAATTCAATTTAGGTCATTATTGAAAAATTCAACAAAAGTAAACACTCGGGCCCACTTGGTCCAAACCAAATATTTGGACCAAAATCCGATTATCCATTCACCCCGAGCCCGGATATATATTTTATTTTGGAATCTGACCTCAATTTGAGTTATGAATCCCCTATTTATCAAATCCCTAGTTTCTACCTAAAACCCCCAATTCCACAATAAAAACTTCAGATTTTAGGTTGAATATTAGGAGAAAGTAGTGGAAGATTGAAAGAAATTAGTTTTAAATCACTTACCAATGATTTGGGAAAGAAAAGTCCTTTGAAAAATCACCTCTAGTGTTTCTAGGTTTGAAAATTTGAAGAATAAATAAAAAATCCCGTCTAAGTCATATTTACCCAGCTGCAGATATTGCATTTGCGAAGCCCGCAAATGCGAGAAATGTTTTGCAAAAGCGGACCTATCATGCTTCTACCGCCTTCGCAATTGCGAATACTAGTTCGCAAATGAAAACTTGATGGGACCGCAAACGCGACACAACCATCGCAAATGCAAAGAATGCCTCCCTAGTCTCACATTGCAAATGCGAAGCTTGGTTCGCTAATGTGAACCCTGGCCTTCCCAACCACTCTTCGCAAATGCAATGAGTGGATCACAAATGTGAATTCAATAGTGGCCGCAAATGCGATGATTGACCTCGGAAAATGTGAGGTCTGAGGCCTGCAACAAAAATCTGAAAACCAGCAACATTTTCCAAGTCTAATATCACTCTGTAGCCTATCCGAAACTCACCCGAGCCCTTGGGGATCCAAACCAAATATGTGCACAAGTCCTAAAACATCATACGAACTTGTTGGCGCGATCAAATCGCTAAAATAACACCTAATACTACGAATTGAACACCAAATCGAATGAAGTTTTCAAGAAAGCTTTAAAACATCTATTTTCACTACCGGACGTCCGAATCACGTCAAACCAACTCCCTTTCTCACCAAATTTCACATACAAGTGTTAAATATTATAATGAACCTGTACCGCGCTCCAGCACCAAAATGCAAACTCGATAACAATGAGACCAACATTAACCAAACTCTTAAAACCATTAAATTTTTAGTCTTTCAATTTTCAGCAAAAATTTATATCTCTAGCTAGGGACCTCGGAAATAGATTTCGGATATACACCCAGGTCCCAAATAACGATACAGATCCACCAGGACCGTCAAAATATGGATTCGGTCCCGTTTACTCAAAACGTTGACTGAAGTCAACTCAATTCAACTTTTAAGCAAAAATTCTTGTTTTCATCAACTTTTAACATAAAAGCTTTCTGGAAATACGCCTAGAATGCGCACGTAATTAAGGAAGGAAAAAAATGAGATATTAAGGTTTAAAAGCGTATAATTGAGTTCTAAAACATAAGATAACCTTTCGGGTCATCACACTATGACCAATCATAGGAGAAGGCGACAAGATGTTACTTTCTTACCTGAAAATATTTACGAGTGAGAAGCATCATAAAAGCTACGAGTGTGTCTTGCGTAGATGAATATCAACTCATTCCATTCCTATTATTTTAAATTTAACACTATACAACTATTTTTTTTTAAAAACCTATAATAAGATTTTTCTATACAGTCGAGGTCGTATGCCTTCGATCTATAGGCTCGAGAGGTCGTCCAAAGCCTGATTTTAGGTAAGATCAAGTTCAAACTCGAGGGACCAAACCCGAGTTCGAAGACAGAGAGCTTTGCATACCGAGGCCGAGTATGCCCGACCCCGAAATAGTACTGTTATGGGCCTGTAACAGAATGAGCTAGATTCATGCTATGCCCCCAAGATCATGACGCAATCCTGGAATATGATTGTATGATTCCTAACTAGGTAGTTAGACAGCTGTATCAAGAATATTCTCTACCGTAAATAGAAATATACCTTATTTAGGGTTCTTTTATAATATAAAGGAGATTCAAATCATTTGTAACATCATCTGATCATTGGCAAGAATATACTATCCTGCTTTTCTCTCTTACTGTTCATCAGAATTGTCCTCTACATTTATGGTTTTTACTTTATTGCTCGTAATCCATCTAGAGGTCACTAAGCTCGAGGTCACTACTGCTGAGCAACATTGGTTTGCTTCACTTGTTTATTTAATTTCTACTTCATATTCCTTTTGTATTTTTATTATCTTGAGCCGAGGGTCTTTTGAAAACAGCCTCTCTACCCCTGCAGGGTAGGGGTAAGGTCTGCGTACACATTACCTTCCCCCATACCCCACTTGTGGAATTTTACTGGATTGTTGTTGTTGTTGTATTTCTTGAATACTAATTGGTATTGAACTAAATCACATATCTTTAAAACTACAAATCAAATTTAGTTGTTACTCGTAATTTCGAGGTAAACAATTTGGCGTCCACCGTGGGGCTAAAGATTATAGTGATTATTTCATTACTGATTCTCATTACACACATTGTTTTTGCACTTTTTCTTGTCAGAATTTTTTGATTCTCAGGCGGAAACATGTCTAGCTCACAAAACGCACCCATTCATAACAATGAAAGTCTTGGAGAAAATAGCAATGAATGGGTCGGTGTACCACCGATAAACCCAGGGGAAGTGCAAAATGTGGAGCCAGTTGATGTTAGTTCACACATTGCTTTGAATGCAGCTCTAGGCACAGACCCCGAATATATACGTAGGGAAGCCTGATCTGGTGGCCAAAGAACTCAAGGAACGGGAGATAGGGGAATCAGCCTCCAAGTGATATTTGAGATGCTGCAAGCTCATCAAATCACCATCACTCAATTTCAGAGTCAGAATAAAACTCCAAATATAGCCTAACCAGTAAACACTCGACATATCGAATCAATGCTGGAAAGGTCAGAAGAAAGTAGCCCAGGACTGACCCCACGATTATGAGGATGCTCGAAGAGATCACTAAGAGGATCGAGTTCGGGGAAAAGAAAATTGAAGACAAAGACAAAAAGGTGGAAACTTATAACTCACGTGTTGTCCAAATACCAGGGCCACCTCCAATTTTGAAAGGTTTGGACGCCAAAAAGTTCATACAATAATCATTCCCTTAGAGCGCGGCTCTGATGCCCTTTCCCAAAAAGTTTTGCATGCTCGATATACCCAAATATAACGAAACAACCGACTCCAACGAGCATATTACTTCATTAACTTACGAAATTAAAGGAAATGATTTGAATGACTATGAGATCAAATCATTCTTGTTGAAAAAGTTTGGAGAAACGTTGTCGAAAGTAGCTATGATTTGGTATCACAACTTAGCTCCTAACTCTATTGACTCGTTTGTTGTGTTAGCAGATGCTTTCATGAAAGTACACATCGGAGCCATAAAGGTGGCCACGAGAAAATCGGACGTCTTCAAAATAAAACAAAGGAATGAAGAGATGTTAAGGGAGTTTGTGTCCAGGTTTCAGATGGAAAGAATGGAATAATTGTCGGTCTCTGATGACTAGACAGTACAAGCCTTTATGCAGGGTTTGAACGAGCGAAGTTCGATTGCATCTCAGTTTTAAAACAAAACTTGATCAAATATCCAGTTGTGACATGGTCAGATGTGCACAATAATTACAATAAAAAATTAGGGTCGAAGACGAGCAGTTGGGAGCCCCCTCGGGGTCAGTTCAACCTAACAAATTCGCAGTCAAGCCCCCGAGGGATGTAGACAGGTAATCAAGATTCAACAAGGAATGGTCTCAACCATATGTTGATCGGAGGAACAATGCCCCGAGCCGTAATGCCCCTCGAAATAATCGGAGAAACGATCGAGGCCAAAGTTCTCAAGGACTCATGAGTAAGAGCAATTTTGATAAGCATACCGCCCCCACAGAGACACCTCGATTGTCATAGTATAATTTCAGCGTAGATGCATCAGGGATCGTGTCAGCTATTGGAAGAATCAAAGACACTTGTTGGCCTAGGCCCATACAAACCGATCCTTCTCAAAGGAGCCCAAACTTGATGTGCAAGTATCATGGCACACATGGTCATAAAACCGAAGATTGCATACAACTTAGGGAGGAGGTGGCTCGGTTGTTCAATGAAGGTCACCTTTGAGAATTCCTCAGTGATCGAGCCAAAAACCATTTCACGGAGAGAGATGCAAGAAAAAATGAGCAGGAAGAACCACAATATGTGATCCACATGATCGTTGGAGGTGCCGATATCCCGCAAAGACTTGTGTTGAAACGCACCAAGGTGTCGATCACAAGACAAAAACGGACTTGGAGCTATGTGCTCGAGGACATATTATCATTCTGTGACGAAAAAGCAGAAGACATATCTCAGCCTCATAATTATGCCCTGGTAATTTCTATCCTTTTAAATAAAATTCAAGTTTAACGTGTTTTAGTGGATCCAGGTAGCTCAACGAACATAATCAGATCGAGGGTCGTGGAGCAACTCAACCTACAAGATCAAATTGTACCTGCCTCCCGGGGTCCTAAATGGCTTCAACATGAAAAGCGAAACAACACAAGGAGAGATTATCTTGCTAGTAAACGTAGTCGGGACAATACAAGATACTAAATTCCATGTCATCAAAGGCAAAATGAGATATATTGCACTCCTCGGGAGAACATGTATACACAATATGAGGGCAATGCCTTCAGCTCTTCACCAGATGATGAAGTTCCAGATAGAGGAGGGATTGAAAACAGTTTATGGAGAGCAACATACTATGAAAGATATGTTTGTAATAGAATAAGTGGTGCCGATACCTGAGCCTTTGACCTTGGAGAAATCTACAACCAAAGGTAAGCATGCGGCTAAATAGCAATCACAACCCCTAGCCTCAATGGAATCGGAGCAACAGGTAATCGAAGACAAAGAAGAGGATTTCCTTAATTCTCAAACCATCGTCGTTCCCGAAGAGTTTGATGTAACCAATTCAGATGTCGAGGAACTGGAGAAGGTCATATCGAATACTTGCCCGAGAAAAAGGTATACCTGGAAATGGGATTAACCCCTGAACTCAGGAAAAAACTCATTCAATTTCTTATTGATAATATGGATTGCTTTTCTTATTCCCACTTAGATATGATAGGAATTCCACCGAAAATCAGCACACATAGGCTAAGCATCAACCCCAGGTTCAAACCGATGAAGCAAAAAAGAAGGGCCAAGTCCGAGGTGAAACATGCGTTCATAAAGGACAAGGTAACCAAACTTCTTAAAATAGGGTCTATTCGAGAGGTAAAATACCCTCAATGGTTAGACAATGTAGTTGTAGTTCCTAAAAAAGGAAATAAACTTATAATGTATGTAGACTATAAGGACTTGAACAAAGCATGTACGAAAGACTCTTTCCCACTACCCAACATCGATTATATGATCGATGCTACGACCGGCCACGAGATCCTAACTTTTCTCTATGCCTACTCCGGGTACAATCAGATTCAGATGAACCCGCAAGACCAGGAAAAGACTTCATTTATTACTAAGTTTGGAACTTTTTACAACATAATACCCTTTGGGCTAAAAAATGCAGGAACTACGTATCAACGCCTAGTTAACAAAAAATTTGAAGAACAATTAGGTAAAACAATGGAAGTTTACAGTGATAATATATTGGTTAAGTCCCTACAAACAGAGGACCATTTAGCTCATTTGTAGGAAACATTCGAAATCTTGAAGAAATACAACATGAAGCTTAACTTAGAGAAATGTGCCTTCGAAGTCATCTTGGGAAAGTTCCTCGGATTTATGGTGTCAAATCGGGGTATCAAAATTAACCCTGATAAAATCAAGTCCATCGAGGATATCACGGTCGTGGATAGTATGAAGGTCGTGCAAAGGCTAATATGGAGAATAGCTACTTTAGGTTGATTCATCTTTGAGTTCGTCAGATCGGAGTCACCGGTTCTTTTCCTTGCTTAAAATGAAAATGGATTTCACATGGACCCCAGAATGTCAGCAAGCCTTAGAAGAATTAAAGTGATATCTATCGAGCCCACCTTTGCTTCACACCCTGAAGGTAGATGAAAACTTTACCTATACTTAGCAGTATCCGAGATATCGGTAAACGGGGTATTAGTTCGAGAAGAGTAAGGCACGCAATTCCCTATTTATTATGTAAGCCGGATTCAAGGAGATGCTAAAACTAGATACCCTCACTTAAAAAAATTAGCACTTGCATTGATAAGCGCATCTAGAAAGCTAAAACCATATTTTCAATGTCATCCTATATGTGTATTGACCACTTAACCCCTTTGAAATATTTTGCATAAGCCCGGGCTGTCGGGACGGCTAGCCAAATGGGCTGTCGAGCTCAGTGGGTATGATATCGAATATCAACCCTGGACCGCCATCAAGTCTCAAATTCTAGCTGACTTCGTGGCCGATTTTTCGTCTACCCTCGTACCCAAAGTGAAGAAAGAACTCCTGCTAAGTTCGGGTACATCATCGGGGGTATGGACCCTTTTTACGGGCGGTGCCTCGAATGTGAAAGAATCCGGGCTTGGCATTGTATTGAAGCCACCCACAGGTGATACCATAAGGCAATCTATCAAAACTCCTAGATTAATTAACAATGAGGCCGAGTATGAGGCCATGATTGCAGGTCTTAAGCTAGCTAAAAGCTTGGGAGCAGAAGTTATCGAGGCCAAGTGCGATTCACTATAGGTAGTAAACCAAGTAAACAAAAGTTTCGAAGTTCTAGAGGATAGAATGCAAAGGTACTTGGATAAGATACATGTAACTTTGCACCGCTTCAAACTTTGGAACATGTGCCTTGAGAACAAAAAAGCGAGGTCGATGCACTTGCTAATCTGGGATCCTCGGTTGAAGAAGACGACATCGTCCCGGGGACTGTCATCCAATTATCGAGGTCTCTGATTGAATAGGGTCATGCCAAAATAAATTCAACAAATCTGACGTGGGACTGGAGGAATAAGTATATCGACTATTTGAAAAATAGAAAACTCCCCTCGGACCACAAATAGTCGAGGGTCCTACGATCCAAGGCTGCTAGGTTTGCATTAGATGAAGATGGACATTGTACTGGAGAACATTCAATGGGCCATTGAAGGTTTGTTTGGGGCATGGGGACACCGATTATGTTCCACGAAAAATCCACGAAGGCACTTGTAGGAACCATTTCGGTGCCGAGTCTTTGGTTCGCAAAATTATTAGAGCAGGATATTACTGGGACAGTATGGAAAAAGATACTAAGGAATTTGTCAGAAAATGTGATAAGTGCCAATAATTTGCACCGATGATCCACCGGCCCAGATAACAACTCCATTCAGTCCTATCCTCGTGGCTATTCATGAAATGAGGAATGGACATATTCGGACCCCTACCAATGGCCCCAGGTAAAGCTAAGTTTATGACTGATTATTTCTCTAAATGGGTGGAAGCACAGGACTTCGAGAAGGTTAGAGAAAAAGAAGTTATTGACTTCATCTGGGACCACATCATATGCCGGTTCAGAACACAGCAGATATTGTATGTGATAATGGAAAACAATTCATCGGTAGCAAGGTAACAGAATTCCTCGAGGCACACCAAATAAAGAGGATCTTATCAACACTATACCATCCAACTGGATATGGATAGGCCGAGTCAACAAACAAAACTATCATTCAAAACCTAAAGAAAAAGGTTGAAAACGCAAAGGGGAAATGGAGAGAAGTTCTATCCGAGGTCCTTTGGGCATATCGAACAACATCGAAGTCCAGCACGGGGGTCACTCCATTCTCTCTAGTATATGGCTCCGAGGCCCTCATCCCTTTCGAAGTTGGAGAACCCAGCGTCAGGTTTTGACATGCATCAGATGAGTCAAATCACGAGGCCATGAATACTAACCTCAAGCTACTAGATTAAAAATGAGAAGCATCGCTTTTTCAGATGGCCACGCAGAAGCAAAGGATCAAAAGATAATACAATAGAAGGATTAACCTTCGACATTTTGCAATCGGGGACTTAGTTCTATGGAAAATTCCCCTCAATACTTGAGACCAGAATGAAGGGAAATTAGGCTCGAATTGGGAAGGACCGTACCAAGTCCTCAAAGTTGTCGGTAAGGGATTTTACAAACTTAGCACAATGGAAGTTGAACAACTGCCGAACAACTGGAATGTACCGTTACTCTAACGATACTATTGCTAAGGTATGAATATATCTTTCCTGTCCATTCAATTTGGAACTAACTTATTTCAGTTGTTCGATCGAAGCTATCAAAGGCACATATTTTGCACGAAGGCCTTAGATTTTAAAGCATGTTTTGCACATTTTTTTCCCTTAGATCGGATTTTTCCCAAATGGGGTTTTACCAGCAAGGTTTTTAACGAGGCAACAACTATATGCTACCTAAGGATAACTCAACAGTATCTAAGGCTTCTTTTCAATAAACCTCGAATACTGAGGGGAATCACCAAATACTTCACGCCTAAGAGGGCCTAGATAGGAAAACTTTGTAATGGGCCAAATGGTCAAATGAACCATGCCCATATAGAATAGTCGAGACCCGATGAAAAACATGGACTCATGTATCAATTATTTGAAGTAGCATTATGTTTATATCAAAAACACATTGTGCTCAAAGAAGTATACTATTATACGAGTTCTACACTTATAATCCTACGGGAAATGGCTCAAGAGCCAAATCACGAATACAACCCCGAGATACTCGAGGACTGTCATCGATAGTCAACACATCCGAGTCATTGAAAACTCATAATCATAAGACCTCAAAGAGGCATCCCCTCGAAATAAAGGCCAAGGCAATATAATCGGGGACTAACTTTTCGAACAAGTTTGAAAGGTTATTGGGAAGCAAGTCCAAGTGATATACCCAAAGGCTAAGACCATATTAAAGACTACGGTCATATAAAAAGGCTACGACCGAAATAATACGGCTTGGAGACATCCAACTTCCGCCATAAATTACAAGCCTTCAAACACTTTGAAAAATATAAAGGGCTTCGATAAATTTAGCCCTCGAATAATTTAAAGGCTTCGATAACATCAACCTTTGAAAAAACCTCAAGAGGTATTCAATCATGTTTACACAAATAAATTACTAATAAGGTTCTGATTCATCGAACATTCAAAAAATCCAATGGGTACGAAAAACACATGCTAAGGCATAATTAAATTTTCACTAAGTCTTTTAGCCGAAAAGAGGGAAAAAATTATGTAGCCACTTTCGAGGTCGAATTGGCCCAGCTCAAAGATCCTAAAGGCCAAACTATAAGAGCCTAAGGGCCGATATAAAAGAGCCCAAAAGCAAAAATACATAGAGTTCGAGATCTTTCTCTCACTCAACTCGGACTCAAGAGTCCCGACATCCCAAGCTCACATCAAGTCCGTTTAAACTTATCTCGAGGGTTAATAAAACCTTAAGGGTATTATATTTATCAATAAAAACTCAAGGTTTTATTATGTTCCGAGTCCAAACTGATACTTGGACCAATCATTCGAGTTGAACAGTCGAATTTTCCACAAATGAGGACAAAATGAAATTCAACACGAATTGGAGATAAAGCAAAAAGGTTCTTTATATTCACAAGATATGTTTTACAAAGTATATTTACAACTCCCACGAGGGTCCCTTACACAAAAAAGAAAAAGAGAACCTAATCTATTTCAGGGTTACGTCCCCGAAAATAGCTCATTCAGGAACTATACCCTCGATAACTCTATCTTTAGAAGCCTCCTCTTCCTCGGGAACGCCTTCCTCACCTTCCCCACCCTCGGAACCACTCACAACATCTTCATCATCAGAAGAAACAAGAAACGTTGCATCGGTTTCCAGCTTTGCTTGGGCTATTTCTTCAGTGAGGTCAAATTCTCGGGCGTGGATTTCCTCGAGAGTCTCCTTTCGGGCTTGGCACTTGGCCAAATCATTATTTCGTTTTTCCCGGTCGGCGGTCTCCCTTAAATTCTCTTGAATAGAAGCGGTGTCCCTCAGGTATATGGCGATGGTCTTATCAATGGTAAGCTTCGTCTTCTCAACTTCAGCCTTGGCATGTGCAGCTTCGGCCCGGGCTCTAGCAAGCTCTACCTCTAACTCCTCAATTTTCTTGGCCTGGACCAAACCCTTCACTTTAATGACTCGGAGTTGAGTTTCGGCCGTGGTCAGTTAGGTCGTAACGGCTTCCTTATCAGCAGCGAGTTTTTCCATATTCTCTTTCCATCGATGGCAGTCAGCCTTAACTTGATCAACCTCGCCCGGAGTTGCCCAATTATCTCCAACTTTTGCTGTAGCTGAGACATCAAAGTATTAGCCTCCGAAGTAAGGCTAAGAAGCCCATACTTTATTAAAATAACAGTTACCTTCTCATCTAGCTCGGTCTCATTTTTACGAGCTTTGTCCAATTCAGCCCGAAGGTCCTTATGCTCCTCCTCCTTTTGGCTACAAAGAAGCTCAGGGCCTTTTCTTCACCTGAGACCTTCCTGAGCTCGGCCTCACATTTGCTCAGCTCATCTCTAAACTTGATGATGGCCTATGTATGAAATGAAGATATGTCAGTCAAAGGAAGGGAAGAACGGAAAAAAAATTACGACAGTGAAAGTAAGTATCTACCTGAGAGAGGAGATGTTGAACCTCTTCGAAGAAGGTGGATGCATCATTAAGGTCAACATTATCTCCAACCCCAGTAAAACAGTCCCAGAAAGGGTCTTCTTCGAGGATCTTATGCGGGTCAGATGTTCGCAGAGACCGATCATCCTTTATTGTCTCCTCGTAGTAAGCTAGTAGAGGAGGTAAGTGACCCATTGTCATAGCCCTGAAATCCTCACTCGGGGCGCTCTGATTATTCTCGGCCCTCTCAGTATTTCTCCTCACTGGCGTACTTGTTGAAGGAGGGGGAATGATCTCAATATCAGGAGACTCAAGGTCTTCACCCAGGTCTTCTTTTAGAATTCCATTACCATGAGACGAGGTTTCAGGTTCTGAGGGCTTGTCGACCTCAACAGATTTCCTAGTTCGAGGCACCAATGCCGTTTCTTCGCCTTCATTCTCTTCATCTTCCAAATCTTGGGTGGAGGAATCCAAGTCCCCGCATGTAAGCTCCTTTCTCGGCTTACGAGCAGGTGACACCTCATCCTAGGAATCCTCGGGCTTCGAAGCCCTCTTTCTTTTGTTGTCCTTTCCTGATTTTGGGATCGGGGATGTAGTCATTTCCCCAGGAGGGAGTGGGTTCATTAGGATACATCTCTGATGCCTACAAAAATAAATATGGATAAGTGTACGCCACCAGTAAATGAAAAGTATCTAAACTTGAGAAAAGTATTTACCATTATGTTTGGCCTCCCACTTGCCCTTCGATGATTTTCATCGTTTGCGTTCATCGTACATGGAGGTTGCAGCTAATTTTTGAACCTAGTGCTCGAGGTTTGGACTGCGTGAGGCGTCCAAGCATCGGCTGCAGAAAGGGCAAGGGAATTATATAACATCGAAGTAAAAAACTAAATAAATATTTGATAAAGGAGGTCATTTACAATTAAAGTTTCACCCCAGGAACAACATCTTTCCCCTGGGGATAACATCTGAAGTCCTCACGCTGATAAATCGGCTCATCCAGCCTCGATCTTTGTCCTCGTCATTACTAGCGGAGAAAGCCTTTTTTAATTGGCGTTGTAGTTTGATGAGCCCTCAGAATAGTTGAGGCCAATACAGCCGGATGAGATAGTTGAGGGTAAAATCTAATCCCATGGCCTTACAGGAAAAATAACGCAGCATGGTCACGATGAACCAAATGGAGTGTGGATCTGGCCGATGGTGACTTTGTATGTTTTTCAAAAATCGATCACTACAGGATCGAAGGGACCCAATGTGAAAGGGTAAGTGTAAACACTTAAGAACCCCTCCACGTGGGTAGTGATGCTTTCCTCGGGTATTGGGATCTATATCACGACATCATCTCCCCAACCGCAGTCCCTCTTCATAGCCTTGAAGTACTTCTCTGATATCAGACTAATATATCGAGATACATGCTTGCATCGACCTGGATATCGGGGGGATTTCCAACATTGAAGTTCTTTTTAATCACTCAAGGGCCGGGGATAATTTCTTCAAGAGTCGGCCGCATCACCGATTTGGTCGGCTGGGAGGTAGAAGAAGACGATGCTTTATCTTTTTTGGGAACTGTTTATGAATTTTTAGCCATGATTTTAAGCTAAAGAACACAGACGGTAGCAGAATGTGGTGTTTTACAGGAACTTGGCGTTTTCCGACGCTTAAAGTGGTGGTGGAAACAGATGATTAGAGAAAGAGATGAAGAAGAATCAGAGTAAAATGTGATGAAATAGCAAAGTCCTTTATTCAAATAAGTAGCCTCATACTTATAGAAAGGTGACGACGGTTCGATGCCGCTAGTGACCTACCAGTATTGGTGTGCATTTAATGTTTTGGGAAGCGGTCACAGAAACAACATCATCATTATAGACTCCGGGGAATCGTGGTTCAAATCGTTTCTTATCATCTTACTCTAAAAAATACGGGGACTATTTGTATACGGTCGAGATTGTATGCCTTCGATCTATAGGCTGGAGAGGTCGTCCAAAGCCCGATTTCAGGTAAGATCGAGTTCGAGCTCGAGGGACCAGACCCGAGTTCGAAGATAGAGCGCGATGCATACCGAGGCCGAGTATGCTCGACCCCAAAATAGTACCGTTATGGACCTGTAACAGAATGAGCTAGATTCATGTCACGCCCCCAAGATCATGACGCAAATCCCGAAATAGGATTGTACGATTCCGTACTAGGCGGTTAGATAACTGTATCAAGAATATTCCTTACTCTAAATAGAAATATACCTTATTTAGGGTTCCCCTATTATGTAAATGGAACCTAAATCATGTGTAACATCATCTGATCATTGGCAAGAATATATGATCCTGCTTTTCTCTACTACTGTTCATCATAATTGTCCTTTACCTTTATTGTTCTTACTTTATTGCTCTTAATCCATCTCGAGGTCACTAAGCTCAAGGTCACTACTGCTGAGTAACATTGGTTTGATTCACTTGTTTCTTTCATTTCTACTTCATATTTCTTGATTACTAATTGGTATTGAACTAAATCACATATCTTTAAAATCACAAATCAAATTTAATTGTTACTCGTATTTTCGAGATAAACATATTTCTTCCAACACATCTCAAAACTTTAAACATTTTTTGTACAATTGAAAAGAAAGTTTGATGTGTGTTTTGTGTGACTATTTTGTCTCCTACTCTTTGGCATAATTTGGGTGTCATTACTATCACGAAGCGGTTATAACAATGATAAATAGCTAGTCATGTTTGAAACTGTCCTTTGCCTCAAAACTTTGCCGTCTAATTCAAAATATCTTCCCTTAAGCATACAAATACATTACTCCTCGTATTACAAATTCTCCACAATCCATTTTCTGACCACTACATACCAAACTTCCGTTGACTTCACTTTCTTAAAAGAACTTAAATTCTTTGGTACAATTGTAAGTTTAAAATGGGAACCAAGGCCAAGAAAAAGCAGAACAAGATGGTCAGATATATTTTGGCACCCTTCAAAGTCTTAGGCAAAGCCAGAGAATTCTATATGGAAACCATGTTTGATTGTGCTCAACAAGTTGGTCAAACTGGTAATGCTGTGACATGTACAATTCCACATCAAATACCTCCTCACTTGCCAAAGAGCTTCAGCAATAATAATGAAAATTCAAAGTGTAATACAGAAGTGAAGAAGCAAACCACAGAGTCTACTATGAGAAGCTATAGCATTGGGGTAGGAAGATTAGGCATAATTGATGAAAACAAGCCTTGTGATTTCAAAGAATTGGATGATAATAAGATTGTCTACCCAAGATCTAGAAGTTACGCTCCCGTGAGGAGAGGTAGATCAAGAATTCAAACTTGATGAAATTAATCTTTAAAAATATTATCATTAAAGTTATTACACTTTTGAAATTTTGAATTTTAAGTTTCATATTTGTTGATGATTCTAGCAACTCTTTTACGTGTAATTTATGCTTGGTGCTAAAAATGTTGAATTCGGCTGAACTCATCAATAATGTATGGTCAATTCTGTTTGCTTATAAGTAGAAAAATAGGAATTTTATTTTTAATTTCTATTTGCTAACAATAAATAAATATAATATGCTTTTTGAGACTTTAAATATTTAGTACTACCAAATTTAAGTTTGCACGTTCAATGATATCACGATCGACATCATGCAGGTTTCAAGATTGGCCGTTTTTGTCTAGTAGAAAGTAAACTAAACCAAGACTATGTTCTGCAGGATTATATTGTCTTATTTCATTTACTAGATTCAAACTTCTCACATAAATTAGCAATAAACAAAGGAATTTTTACATTCTTATGCCATATAGAAAACTATATTATCCTTAATGTTTAAGGTTTGATATAATTACATTTAGTATACCTAATTACCAATTATATACCATAATGTGTTTTAACGATACATTAATTGTATCGTATATCACTCCTACATTAAAGGTACCGTATATTTCTCCAAATCCCCGCCCCCCATGTTTCTCTCTCCCAAACCAACACCCTCACCCATGTATCACACCACACCCACGTTCAAAGCCATTATTACCTTTGCTAAAACCAGAGAAACATATGTAACCCCCACCATTAACGTCCAAATTCAAGTTTTTTCTTCTACTATCAGTCAAAATTGAAGTCAAATCTTCAAAGTTCATACACATATTTACCTTAAGCTTAAAAAAATTTTAATGAAGAAGAACAAATCTTCAAAGCACATCCCTAAAAAAAACTAGAGAAGCTGATATACCTTGTTTCGATTTGGGTGTATTATCACCACATTCACCCAAAAAGTAAGGAAAATCTACACATGCAATTGTAGATATGAAGCATAGTCTTTCTCCGCGTCAAATCAGGGTTGAAGCTAGAACTAAACAAAAATATGATTTCGATATTGGAGAATCTTCGAGGCCAATCAAAAAAGCGGAAAGGAAATGAAAAGAGATAGTGTTCGATGATGATTTTGTAGAAGATGTGCCTATCAGTAAACCTGGAAAGAAAGCGAAGGTGGCTCCCAGTTCAAAAACTCCCAAAAAGAAGAAAAATTAAAAAAAAAAAAAAAAAGCCCCTAGTGTTAAATCTCCTAATAATGTTCGAAAACAGTCATTGGTAAAGGTAAGAATTTAGTAATTTCTTCACTAGTTATTTCGCTTGTTTTAGTTGTTAAAAATCTACATAATCTGTGTTGTTTTTGCTTTGTAGATTTTTTGTAGAAATGTTATATATAAATTGCTAATGTATTTATGTTTTTTAAGCACTGAATTAATGTGAGATTATTTGTCTTAATTTTGAAGATTAATTGTAGATTTATTGATCTATTTAAAATTATTGATATTTTGTAGTATATTTTTTGAAGTTATTTTGTAGATAAAATGTAAATGTATCTATATTTTTTAATCACTGTATTAATGTTAGATTATATTTTTTTAATTTTGCAGAATGAACATTTTTTTGCATCCCATAATATTGATTATGGGGTGCTTAGATTCTAGACATTATGTGACCCTAGCATTTCTAGCCAAATTAAAGAGCTTTTGTCTCCAAATGGTTTGAAGCTATTCAAGAAGACATGCTTTGGTTATTTACTGTCATTTCCCAATTTATGCATGGAAAATCAAGCTATTCATCTTCTTATGAAGTATGATTGAATTCATCCGATGCTTCTTATTTTTCAGTTGAGTTAAAAGGTGAGAGGTTTGCAGTAATAACTGGTCTTAGATGTCATATCTAGGTGACAGTCTTTGGTTACATTCCTAATTATGTCAGTAAAATAATAAGCAGTTACTTTCCAAACAAGGTAAAAGTGAAAAAGACATATCTAAAACAGATAGTAACTAACAAAAGCTGGGTAAATGATGAAGATACAGTAAAGTAATTTATTTTATATCTCATATAATTCTTCGTTTGTCCTTCAGAAAGAGACCATATTGGGTTGGTAGATTATTTTAGGTTTTATTTGGTGGAATCCGGTCAGTACGAGACATTTCCATGGGGTATTCAGTCTTACAGACAATTGATTGAATCAGTTAGGCACCGGCTAAATACTTTCGTTCATTCTTATCTCATTCGAGGATTTCCACTATCCATGCAAGTATGGTTTTATGAGAGTTGCTCCTCCTTTAACACTGATATAGCTACAAGGATTTCTAATTCAATCTTTCACATAGTTAACTGGTCAGCTAGTAAGGGTCAGATTTGGTTAGCTACAATTGAAAACAGAATGGTCAAGCCTAAATGGATGAAGGTAAATGGTTTTTATTTATGATTGTACAATTTACCTACAAAATATCTACAATCTGTATACATATTCTGCCTTAATCAAGCTAAAATTTTTTTTCATCATTCAGTTCACCAACATAAATGAATCACCTGAAGAGCTTTTAATGATGTCTTTGCCTGATAAAATTGAGTACATAATTAAAGAGGTTGAACATGTTTCTGAGGATCCCAAAGTTGATGCTCCTTCATTGGAATGCAAAGAATTAATTGGAAAAGAGTAAAATGAGTTTATTCTTCATAAAATAAGAAAGTTAAAAAGAGGTGAGAAGGTAACATGTATTCTTAAACAACATTGTGATGTATATATAATAGTGCATCTGTTCTTTAAAGTCTGTTAAGACATATTCTGAAGTTAACTATGTATTTTTTTTATTATGTAGGTCGATGAAAAGCTTGAAGATTTTAGGAAAGATGTATTTGAAGAACTAGGTAGCCTTTGAGACCTAATAAAGGAGTCTGTCAAGACTGTTTTGCAGGTGATAAACAGTCCAAATGATCAAGTTGATGCAAAGGTAACATTTGAATTTTATTCATATTAAAAAAAACTATTTATGTCACCTCTACAATATATATCCTAACTAATATAAAATTTTCAGTTTGCTGGGAGCTCAACCAAAAATATTGACCAACCAAAAGACAAGAACAATCAGCAATTTCAGTTCAATAGTGGAGAACCAATCCAGGTCAGCCCCAAAAAAATATGTATCTATAAAATAACTCCACTTTATTTACAATTATCTACAAAATATTTACAAAATATCTACAAGTTATCTACAATATAACTATAATTTGTCGACATTATATATACAAATAAATCCAGCATATTGGCACAACTCTATAGATTTATGTAGATCTTATAACACACCTACATATCTTCTTAAACTGTCAAGCCACAACTATCTAGTATGATTTAACATTTTTAATGGAAAAAACAGAACATGTTGAAGGTGCACTTGGTGACGAACATCATCCAGCATGTGTTGATTTGTATACACATTTTGAAGGGGCAGTTGATGAAGAGAATGCATGTATGAAATTGTATTCAGAGATATTTTCTTTTTGTTTCAATATTTTACAATTCTATTAAGCTAGATATACATGGTGTTACAGAGAGGGAAAATATGCATGCACAAACTCCAATTCACGGAGTGACAGTAATAGCTCAAACAGAACAACAGAATCCGGAAGATGACAATGTAGGTGAAGAGGCAGAGTATGTGAATATAGGTGATTCAGAAGACTCTGGAGGTGAGAAGAAGGAGGTTACGCTTGATGATTTCGAGCTGCCTGATAACTTCTCACAGTTGGTTAAGTTCGGCGAGGCTATACAAGATGAAACAACACCCATGAATCAAGGTAGAACAAGGCAGCCGGGAAAGCATGCCCGATCACCATTTCTCCCTTTATATAGTTCTGGTGGCAGCATCTCGGTTGGACCTCAAATGTTTCACCTCAAGCACCCATTTACTAGTGTTATTGGTGAAGATGTAGATCCTGAGTTGTTAGATCAATTCCAGAAGTGGTTATACCATGATACCGGCGAAGGTTCAAAGAGGTTAGTGTGCACAATTTGACACTTTTATTCCAGTATTCATCTTTTACACATCCACTTCATTCAACAATTTTATTTTAATTTCTATTTGTTTATATATGAGGAAGGCTCTGTATTCTATAAAGGACAACCAAATTAAAGCCATGGTTAGATCTTGGAAAAGGTTGACAAGAAGGAGTGGTTCTTTTCCCTGGCACCCCGGACAAGTCCTCAATGACTCGATAAGATTCAATGTATTTGATTTGTAGATATTTTGTAGATAATTTGTACTATAATTGTGGATGCTTTGTAGTCTGACTGTAGATGAATTGTAGTTATTTTGTAGTTTTGTGTAGATTATTTGAAGATAACTTCATAGTATAAATGCAATCTATTTTTTTGCAGCACATTAATGTTATAATGTATTACTTGAGGAAAAGAGGCAAGTATAGCCCCCACAACAAGACCAGATTTACTACAACATATTGTTTGTTCAAGACTAGGATTGATCAAATCTATGAAAAGTTCCAAAATTCTCCTCAAGAAAAAAAGTTTTCTGTTGTCAAACCCCCGGATGTTGTAGCAGAATATATATTGGGGTATAGACTACTAACAAATATTGCATGGGATGAAGTTGATTATGTCATCATGCCCTTCAACATTATAGAAAAGTTCCACTGGGTGTTGGTTGTTTTTGACATTGCAGAAAGGCAACTTTATGCGTATGATTCCATGGTCTCTTCACACAATCACCCTATTGTTGAATCTTGTGTCGACAAGTTTTCTGTTATTATCCCTTTGTATTTGTCATGCACCGAATTTTATGGTAAGCATAAAGACATCAACTTCAAGAATACAAAGGCATGCATTGAAAATTTGTTACCGATCCTCTTAACATTCAGTGGATCATCGGAGAGATACCACGGAAAAAAGAAGGATCATTGTAACAAAAATCTTCTTTCTTTCTATACATTTAACCCTATTTATTTTTTCTGATGGTTTGGTAAATATTGACATTTTTTTTTATCTTTGCAGCGTACTGGTGTATTTGTTGCTGCCTTTGCAAAGTATGTTAGTCTTGGAGAGTTATCAATTCCGACAGAAGACCTTTCTGATATTGACCAACACCGTAAACGCTATGGAGCGCTACTTTGGGACTATGATAGAAAGAAGCAGGAGCATAGGGAAATTAGTGAAAGTGAGGTGACATGCAAATTGGCAAGGAGAAAAGGTGCACCAGCTTTGAATGAGAAAACACAAGTCCAGAGGAAGAAGAAGTAGTTGTAATATTTTGTATGGAACATGTAGTACAATTGTTTAGTTGATGCTAGTTTAGAAGAAAGATGGTAGATAAGTTTTTGAACAATTTTTATTGTTTTAATTGTAGCAGACTTGCGCTACAATTATAGTAGCCTTTTTTTTTCTTATCCAGTATAGTAGTTCAAATGGAAACAATCTGTTGGTTTTATATTCACTTGTTGAATCTTTACAGTACCTGATCTACATTATTTTTAGCATATAGCTTCTTTCTTGCTGAATTATAATCTAGCTATTATGTCAGCTACATCTATTATAATTTTTTTGTAGTTGTATTTGTAGATAATATTTAACAATGTGTTGGTTTCTTTTATATTCATTTGTTGAATGTTAACAATACTTGATGTAATGACCCGATCGGTTATTTTTAGAATTTACACCCCGATCCCCCATAAACTGCTTCCCCTAAGTTCATTTCTGCTATTTTTGTTTGCCTAGACGTTCGGTGTTAGGATCTGGAGTGTTTTGGGACATTTAGTCCCTAAATGAGAGCTTACGTGTTGGAAAGTGGTTCGTAATTGGAACAATGTGAAGATGGCCTCGGAATGGAAATCCGATGGTTCCATTAGCTCCGTTAGGTGAATTCGGGGTTGGGAGCGTATTCGGAATATATTTTGGAGATCCGTAGCTCATTTAGGCTAGAAATGCCGAAGTTTGAATTTTTAAAGTTTCCGGTCCGATAGTGAGGTTTTGATCCGAGGGTCGGATTAGAATTCCGGAAGTTGCAGTAGCTCCGTCATGTCATTTGGGATAATTGTGTGAAATTTCAGGTCATTCGGACGTGTTTTGAATAGGTTTTTGATCGAAAGCGTATTTGGAGAAAAATTAAAGTTCTTAGGCTCAAATCCTTGTTTAATTCGAGTTTTCGGTGTTGTTTTAGGTGGTTTAAGGATTGGTACAAGTTTGAATGAGGTATTAAGTGTTATTGGTGCTTTTGGTTGAGGTCCCGGGGGCCTCGAGAAGATTTCGGATGGTAAACGGAAGAATTTTCGAAGTGTTTCAGCAGCTGATCTTTCTCTCTTCTGGTATTTTCGCTTTTGCGGCTTGGGAACCGCAGAAGCGGAGCCGCAAAAGCGGCCTTGGCTTCGCAGAAGCGACTTTTGGTCATCCTTCAGGAACCTACAGAAGCGGTGGAAATTCCGCAGAAGCGGAACCGCATAAGCGGTTAATGGTCCGCAGAAGAGGACACTGAATCTTTAGTGAAAATCGCAGAAGCGACTCATTTTTCCGCATAGGCGGGACCGCAGAAGCGGTCCCTTGTCCACAGAAGCGGAAATGCCTGTTCTGATATAGAAAAATTCGAGGGTTTGATTTCATAAGTTAGAAAAATTGAATTTAGCTCGGGGAGGGGCGATATTCAGAGGGTTTTGAAGATAAGACCATTGGGTAATGTTTCTTGATCCCTCCTAGCTATATTTCATCATTTTGTTGTTAAATCCATCATTAAAATTCGAATTTGGGATCAAATTATGAAGAAATTGGGTAAAACTTCTTAGACCAAACTATTGGGTTTTGAGTGAGCATTTGACCTCCGATTTGAGAGATTTTTGTATGGTTAGACTCGTGAGAGTACGAGGGTTCTGAAACTATAAAAATTATTTGATTCCGAGGCGTTGGCTTGAGGGCGTTTTGGTCATTTTTACCTATTTTCTCGCCCTAGCTTTAAATTTAATAGTGGAATCAGTTGTTTGCAATATTATTTATGACTTGTAATTGAATTGAATAGATTTGGTCCATTTGGAGTCGGATACTCGTGGCAAAGGCGTGGTTCCTAGTTGATTATTGAGCCGATTCGAGGTAAGTGGCTTGTCTAACCTTGTGCGAGGGACCTTTCCCCTTAGGATATGATATGTGGTAATTGAGTGCCTTGTACGTGAGGTGAAGAGCGCGTATTTGAGCTAATTGTTGAAAATCCGATTTTTACTTAAGATATTGAGACTGAGTTTCCTTCATATTTGCCTTGTTTTACTTGCAGTTATAACTTGTGTTAGATTATAAAATCATGTTTAGTTGATCTAACTTGCCTAATTATTTAAGTTGTCTTGACTGTCCTACGTGAAGCATGCTAGGCTAGTACTACCTGATGTTTGTCTTCTGTACTTCATATTTTGAATATCTTCTGGTTCTGGTTGCACATTTACATTGGGACTACGGATGTGGGATTCCGGTAGCTCCCCCTGTCACACCTCCTTTTTACTTACTTTACCAGGAAGCCCCGCTTATTTTACTACACCCCGGGAAGGGATATAATAAAGAAGGGAAAGGAGTTTTTTCAATTTAAGGACAGTCGGAACGGGATTAGTTATTTAAATTTTTCAGAGTCGCCACTTGAGAATATAATGGTGTCCCAAGTCACCGAGTTAATCCCGAACCGAGGAAAGTTTGACCCTGTTACAGTCTGCGAACTAGAAATCCGGATAAGGAATTCTGTTAATCCGGGAGAAGGTGTTAGGCACTCCCGAATTCCGTGATTCTAGCACGGTCGCTCAACTGTTGTATTTGCTTTTATCGGATTTCTCTATATATTCCAATTATGTGCATTATTAATATTCCGCTTTATCATCTTTAAGGAATTGCAACGTCGTGAAAATGCATTTTTTGAACCACACCGTACCAGTACGCCTGTGGCTTTAAATACATTTCGACTTCGTTGAGAGTAAGATTTGGGTCACATAAATGTGCACCCATACTTGAGAATGTATTTTAAAATCGTGCCTAAAATATCTACGTCTTATTACTTTGGGAAAGACCGCGAAATTTGCTAAGCGGTCCTTCCAAATCTAAGGATTTTATAACAATTAATTGAGGGCCCCGTGCATTTCGTTCTCTAACGAGGCTCATCCCATTTATTTTTAAAAGGTCAAGCCTATAGTGTACTACGTTTTCTATTATTGTTTATGCCTTATCTAAATATCGACTAACGCTATCTAATTATGGTTTGTATTAATATTTTTT